>JBBIGC010038674.1:0-11877 GCA_037576955.1 Lepidarchus adonis
AGAGAGAGAGAGAGAGAGAGAGAGAGAGAGAGAGAGAGAGAGAGAGAGAGAGAGAGAGAGAGAGAGAGAGATCCAACTGCCAGAAGAGAATTCCTGGAGACAGAATATGTGTGTCATTTTGGAGTCAGTGACATTTTCTCATAAGGACTCCAGGTCTAAGTTGTTATTGTCTTTGGGAAAAAATGAATGACACTTTTCAAAATTGTCTGTCCCACCCTGTGGTTAATGGACGAGTCCCAGTGCATTTTGTCCTGTTTGCATTTTTCCTCTGAATGTCAATGAATTCTCTGGGGGTTGCAATATGCTTGCTATTAACCAGCACTGTGTGTGTATATGTGTGTGCGTGTGTGTGTTTGTGTGTGCGTGTGTGCGTGCGTGCGTGCATGCGTGTGTGTTTGTACATAGAGGCTTTTCAAACAGCATTGTTCACACACCTTTGGTCATGTCCACAAGGGAGGAGTAGAGTCAGGACATCCCGTGCCAGCAGAGGGTCAGGATTGTTCAACTGCTTGGCTGCTACTGTCTATGCTGGTTATGTTGGTACTGCATCTCGCAAACATGTCACGTTGATGCTGCAGGACATGTACAACCTAAGATCAGATGAGCACAGGATATGTGGAGCAAAAGCAAATATAAGGCCATTTTACAAGATCCTTATGTATTTGTAAAAGTACTGCTAACAAGCTAAGCAGATAATGTTCCTAATTTCATTGGTCATTGATGCAAAAGCAAATCAACTGCTATACTTCAACATTATTACATCCAAACACATTCAAACCAAGTAGCCTACTACTAAAGCCATAAAAATGTCTCCCTGACCAAGGCTGCTGTCTGTATGGCGTGGTCAGTAGTGGTGGTGTGACTTACATTTACTTACATTTGTTAGCGCACCTAAAGATTCCCAGATCCTTTTCTACATTAAAGTTGATTACTAATTAAACAAAACAGACATCTTCCCCTTGCTAAATAGGTGACATATTTTAAATTATATGTTGTTTCATGTCCAGGGGTGGTTTTGCTTTTCTGGCGCGGTACGATGACCTACAGCTATACCTAATATGGCAGAATTGGTGGCAAGTATTCTCCTCCAAAAGATGCAGATATGTTCAATAATGTCACATTTTTGGCAGTTCACAAAGATGCAGTGATGTTTTGCGTCTCAGAAGAAGGACACGCTAGCCTTCACTTTGTCATTGTGAACACACTCAGTCACACACAAAGTGCACCAAAATAAAACACCACAATATTTTTTTTATTCCCAAACATAGGGACCTGGCGGCAAGATTGAACCCCCCAAACCGAACATATAGGGTACTAGGAGTGGTAAAAACATGCAAACCTTTTACAGAAACATATTAGCTTACACATCTATTATCTGATGAGTAGATAAATGCCAGCTGGCCTTGACATCTAAATTAGTAATCCTATCAACAGTCCTTGGCTTCTGCAAGAACTTTCAGCAACACTTAATTCAGGATTTATATGTGCCCAAATATTATCACAGTGCTGTTGTGTTGAAGGCTAAAAATACTGCTCAGCTTTATGAAGGTGTGGTGTAATAAAAGCATTATATAAACCATATCACAGAGCTGTGGAGTGAGTAATGCGCTTTGGACCTGTTCAGTCAACCTTCTTTGTTTAGAACACAGTCTACATTTCCTGACCCTGGGGGTGTACATTTTGAAAGGTGATGAATAAATCTCATTTTTAGTTGTCACGGAAAGTCCATAGAATGAAGATATTACCTCTAACACTGTGCTTAGAGGCATTTCTGTGTAAAGATCTTCATTCTATGGATTAAAAGTTTTTTATGAGAGAATTGCAATGGTTTTACTTTCTATCGTTACCTGTACTTTTCTAATTCTTAACACCTCAGTTCAGTTATCTCTTAAATTAACAAAAAACATTTATTTTTACCATGATACAGACTTGTAGGAAATGTTCAGGGGGACATGCCATTGTAAAACAAGGTTTAAACCTTATTTTAAGTCTCAGCTCTTAATTGTTTTTACTGTTTCAAAATTTAAATGTAAATTTGCTTTAAATTGACTCAACTCAACATTTAACTTAATAAACATGTAAGATGGTTTGTTCAAATATCTAGGAAGGGGAAAAGTGGGGGGTTTTCTCTGCTAGCTGATCATTTCAAACAGTACTAATGACAAACCTGAATATTTGATTTGATTTTATTATCCTATACATCAAACAAAGAAAAAATAACAAGAATACAAAGGGTACATTCCCAGATAAAAATAATCATATACAAAATAATAATTAATTTAAAATAACAACCTGAATACAATACATTTTAGAGGTTTTTCATGGTTCTGAAAGTTGTAACCCTTCACAGGTTTATAAACAGAAAAATTTCTGCACAACTCCTAAGAAGTGACTGTTCTACAAAATTCAGTGCAAGGGGTACGTCATACAGAAGAATTCTCAAGCAAATCATAAATAATCCTGTTGTGACAGTAAAGGATCTGCAGACATCTTTTGAAGTTGATGTTTCTGTTCATAATTCTTTCATAGGAAAAACACTGTGATGGGAAATTACCATGGAAGAAACTGTGGAATGCTTTGTGGAAAAACAAGAAACTTTGTAGTCAAGGTACACACTGCTGTACATGTTCCATTTCCACCATGCAGTCAGTCAATTACCAATAAATTCAAAATAGAATTCTAATAGAAGTCCCCACAGCCCTTTAGTGCAGCTTAATTCAAATAGAAAGAGTTCAACTGGAGAGAAAATGTCCTTTTCATTCTTGCTCTGCACAAACTGGACAAATGGACCAATGAAGCAATCGATAGATCTGTTAAGCTCATTAGAGTAGCTGAATTGGGCACGATTGCACTTGACAAACACAAGATATTTTGATTTAAAGTCTCTATTTATCTATGATTTAAAATATCTGGAAAATCCCTTTCTGATAACCTTGAAAACAAGAACAGGGACAACTGCTTTGGACTTTTGAGGGGCTTTGGATTTTTCATGGAAGGAGAGCAGATATTTAAAATTATTCTTAAAATCTTATGCCTTTATAAAAAAAGAAATGAAACAGAATCGGAATCGGAAACAGAATCATTGCAATCAGGCTCAATTTCAAAGCTGACATCAATAAAGTTTACCCTTAACAGCAACCTGGCGATACAGTTACCTTTCATCCCATTTTCTCCGGTTGAATGAACCACTGTTGTGTTTATGATTGAATTCAATGACCAAGGTATGAGCTACAACAATGCTAGTTTGGTTGTATTTATTAGCCTACAGATCAGCACATACAGCCCAAACAGCTTATTGGCATGGACATAGCGTCTTATGGTTGTCATGGAGAGTTTGAGACCATAGGATACCACTCTTTGATGCAGTTCTTTGTGACAGTGAGCTTTGGAGAATTTTTTACTTCTCTTACCATTCTCTTAACTGTGCATGGTGCCAAGATAAATAGTTTGTCAATGTTACAGTTGTTTTAAACTTTATTATTCCTCTGACTGTAGATATAGACAGGTTTAGGTGAGTAGATATTTTCTTGTAGCCATTACCTAACTTATGAAGATCGAAACACATCTGCCACACTAGAACGGCATGTTCTCTTGTCTTTCCAATGTTGAAGAGTGGTTAAGAGCAAAATGATTCTGTCATGCCATATTTATACCCCAGGAAACAGGAAGCAATTCATTACTAATAACAAATTCTTATTTACTCTGATCAACTTTAATAACTAAACTAGAAAAAACAAAAAGGCTTCAATTACGTATTTTTATATGAATTGTTAGGGGTGCCAATAATAGTGGCACATATAATTTCAAGTAAACACAAATTTTAAATGTACTTCAATTAAAGGGTGAATTTTTCTCTTTTTTGTGTTGTGAGCCTATATTTTTCAGAAAAAAAGAGTTTATTAGAAGTCTAAGAACACATCTTAACCAGCGGTGCCAATAATTAGAGGGTGCTGTATTATGCACTTTAGATGAAAAAATACTCAAATTCTTTGTAATCTTGCAGTAAAAGTCTTCTTTATGAAGTGAATAAGAAGTATATTATGAAAATTTACAGAATGTTTTAAACTATGCCATTGGTGGATGCCCCTTTTTAACTCTTATGCCTATGCCAACTATTATAAGCTTTTGTTTATTAATATACAATTAAGTTGGTCAGCCAAACCAGCAAGAGCGATTTCTTTGTATGTTTGTCAGTTATATGAAGGTCTGAGAGAATTGACATATTTCTGTTTTTATTGCATTTTACAGAATGTCCCAGCTTTTCTGGAATTGAGTTTGTATTACTAAGCACCGTTTGCTGTATTTTAATCACATATCATAAAGAAAAAAGAATGGAAAGAAGCTGCAAATGAAACATAAAATGCTGTTTGATCTGTTTGTTAGCCTATGTGGGATATAAAGTTGTCATAACATCAAATAAGGCTTGTTAGTGTCAGAACAGTTCATTGCCTTTGCAAAAAAGTATGTATGAGTAAACAAAACTAAAGGAAAAAAGAAAATCCTTTTCCCCAGAATGATTTCCTTAGAGTATTACTGAGAGTAATGATCATTTTAATACACTCTGACAAAATCTGCTGCATTACATGAGCTAATCCAATTAAACCAACTAATCCAGTGCTTCTACACAATGCTCCCCCTCAGGGTCACTCGAGAGCACACTTAATGTTTTGCAGATATCTGGAAAAGATAATGAAATTCTGAACTGGGAAACCAGCATCTGGTGCACTTTAATACTCGGTGTGCCTGCATGGTTCTGACAAAAGTCCACATGCTGAATATCACAGGGTGAATTTCCCCTTATAAAGCTCTATGCAAACGCAATGGTCATTTTAACACACTGTGACAAAATGTACTGCATTACATGAGCTAATCCAATTAAACCACCTAATCCAATGCTTCCAAACAATGCTTTTTATTTTGGGTCACCTGAGAACACACTTAACGTTTGGTGGACATCATGAGAAGGCCTGAGTGGAAAAGCAACATCTGGTGCACTTGATCTCTCTGTGGACCTGCCTGGTTCTGACACATGTCCACATGCTGATAGTAACACAGAGGCAGATTTATGCAGCCATGATGATGGGCTATGGATTCGAGCCTTCTGCAAAGCTTTCGCAACCTCAAAGGCAATCCCCCCATGCTTTGATCCCCCTCCTAAATCTGTCCAGCACATTTACTACAGAGTATAATGCAGTTTGAAGGACTGGGGTCAGGGGTCCCAAGGTCCATGTGAAAGGAGCCTGTTCACTTAAACTTTCTGGTTCCTAATGATGTGATATACAGCCACAAATAGTTTAAAAACATCATGTTTTTAAAAATCATGATGTACACCATGCAGACATATTAGCACCCTTTACTTACATGTGTGAAATTCCATTTCAAAGTATATATATTTAGACTGACTGTAACAAATCTACATCTTACTATGCTGAAACAATCATGTCTTTGTATAAAAACGCCTGTAACTAATTTTGTACTGCAGTCTGATACATTCAGTGTCAAAATGAATTTTGCATATGTATTTTCACTTGCAGTGCATGCCATTCCCATCTTTGCCCAAAGTAGGCATTTTCTCATCTGTTTTCACTCATGAGTGAAATTCTGCAGTGGCTCCAAAACCTGACAGGTCTTCATGCAGTCCATGTAAAAGAAATGACCTGCTCTACAAATGTGGTTCAGCATAAGAGGCAGTTTGCTGCATCCACCCACATGTGCATGAATCACACTCCAATCCTCTTTACCCACACACGTGCGTTACAAATGTCCAACAGCCTCATTTTATACTCACCCTGTAGAAAGGTGCATTTTTATATTCACTTTTTCCACGTCTACTGGTTACATGTGGTTTTATGAAACAGGCCTACACTGTGACAGCAACCACATTCAAAAACAAAGTATTCAGTATTGTGGTCTTTGTCTGATGGGCTGCTTTTCAAGAAAAACAGGCAACGTGCATGAAGGCACCTTTTGACCCGGGAAATTAATGCATGTTTGTCTCCACCTTTTGGCCAAAGTATGTCATTACATCGTATTACAAAACAAGTCAATAGGACAAAGTTTTTAATTTTATTTAAAACTTTTTACTTTCAGTATCAAAAATCACTTGAAGCACATACACACATACACACACGCATGTGTATATATATATATATATATATATATATATATATACACCTACAGTACATGCCATTGCTGCATCTGCATAAAGTAGGCTTACAATTTTCTTCCAAGAATGCACATATTTGTCTTAAGGCATTTAGGCAACAATCAGACATAGCACACACATTAAGGGTGATTGTAAGAAAAGCAAAAGTAATAAAAATATATGTCCACTTCATATAATGCATTCGTTTGCGGAATCCAGTTGAGAAACAGTTTCAAAGGACAAATTAAATACATAACGTCATACTGCAGTTTAGGCTGTAATCCACAAATCCCTTTCTGATTATACAGATAATGAAGAATACAGAGATCTTTGAGTTGTCCGAGCATGCTTAATATGCATATGCAGCACATATATAAGAATTTAGTGCATGCGGGACAAACTAAAATTAATAGCTTGAAAAAACAGCATCTGCTGAGGGCCAAAGGTGAAAATCACAATGCACTTAAGTAAGGGTTGCTGTGGAAACCATGGGATGTGTTGTCAGACATTTTTGCATTCAATCTTTTGCCATGTTGCACATTCCCTCCTCAGTAATGCTCCCATGCAAAGTTCAATATGTGAATCAATCAATTCAATCCAAACAGTGCGATTTAACACCTAGAGCATGAAGGGCTGTATATATAACACCTCCACTTTTCAGTAGCTACAACAGGTGTAATAATATTAAAGGCAATTGTCTATTAAAGGCCTCTGTGACAGAAAAAAGAAAGAAAAGTTTATTCCACAGGGTAACATTGCCACATTAGACCGTAGCTCCAACTGGCTTGGTTGAGAGTCTTGAATATAATGTAAAATATAATGAAGATGTACTAACAGTCGACACACCATATAACACCACAGAACTTCAGAAAGATGGTAATAATCAGAATTATGTTTTAAAGAACGCAACTTAAAGACGTTTGGGGCAAGTGTGTCAGGAGTTAAGAACTGCGGTTTGCTAAACTGATACAGTTCTATTAGTTGTTAGCTACATTTGCCTTGCAGCTTCAATGAAAAACTAAATACATTTTAGATCCCAAACATATCCTGGCTGATCAGTTACATTTTGGGTAAAATGAAAACTGATTTTTCACCAAACTATCCCATTAACCAGTAACATTTTGTAGAAGTTCTACAATGTGTTGGCCTTCTCTCAAGGGTGTACCCTACCTTGACTCATAGCTGGGATTGGCTCCAGCCACAACCCAAATTGAATAAGCAGTTTGGAAAATGACTGAGTATTGGAGCACATTTTTGGAATGTTATGGGTATAAGCATCAGTGTTTCAATGTAAGCTCTCACTGCACACAGCTGCTTTACTTGCAACACCCAGCAAAAGAACTACATTAATTGTGAAAGTTTGTGAAAATACCAAACATATTTGAATACACTTTAAAAACTATATGTAGTTTTTTTACTTCATTTGGTGTTAATTAATTAATTATGATATTTATTAATTATTATTATTATTATTTTAAGAAAATACCTCAGTGAATACTTCTAACAAGTATACTACATTGGTCCAGTTTTTAGCCAGCAATTGACAGCCAACATCTAGCAGCGAATGGTTAAATGCAACCAATATAGACACATAGAGTCTGAGGACAGAACTTAAGCCTAATTCAGGAGCATTGTCAATGGAAATTTTCCACTAAAAGAATATTAAGTCCAGGACAGGCTTAATCCCTATCTGGAAACCGACCATAGGGTTTAATAAGATACACAGCACAGCTCACAGACACTGAGTAAATATAGACTTCCAATTTTTCTGAAGATTTTTGGCCAAATCATGAGTAGAAAGCCACCCTCGAATCGAATAAATCCGCTACATTGCTGCTTATACTCCCACATGGTTAAAATTCTTGGCTAAAAAAATTTTCATCATGTGTCTTCACCCATCAGACTGAAACAGAGCAAAAGCATAATAAGAAAGAACAGGAAATCTCTATGTGAGTCTGTTCCAGTGCACAGTGCACAGTCATAGAGTTTAGGCATTGGAGAGAAGAAGGAAAGTGTGTGTACAGACTGGCAGCAGGCAGTTGGGATGACCTGCAGCAATCAGGACGATCGGTCAGTATGGGTCTAGCTTTATCCGTCTGTGCAGACAGCAGGTAAACACCATTCCACATATCTGAAAAAAACGCATACACACACCAAAACATTGCATGTATTTGTGCAAGAAACAAACTTGTATGTATGTCAGCAAGCCCTTCAGTTCCTCACACTCAGCTTCTCAGAAATAGGATTCTAATTTACAATTAATAACTAAACAATAAAGAGAGTTTGTCAAGGTTAAAGGGAAGTAGTTATAAAAAGAAACTAATGCATTATATAACCAATCATTCTTTACAGTGGTGGTGAAAGGAGCAAGGAGTCATGTTGCAAACTGAAAATCATCATGTGATTTCCTGGATTTTTTTAATGCATTCTGTCTCTCACAGTTGAAGTGAACCTATGATGAACATTACAGACTCTCTCATATTTTTAAGTGGGAAAACTTGCAGAATCGGTGGCTGCCAAATACTTGTTTGCCCACTGTATATTGTAAAGCAGTGCTTCAAGCTGAGTTGAGGCACCTTTGAGAGACTTTACACACTTTGCACGTCTGGTTCCTATCAATGCTGTAAACATTTCTGACTTGTAATGTTTTTCTTGAACACCATCTTTCACATTAACTCATGCTGAATGACTGAATGACATTTTGCCACTGAACTAACAGAAAATGCTGAAGTGTTTGATCTAATAAGCCTATGGACATAGGGGTCAATTCATGTCCAGAAACTTCCAGGATTTTGCTCCAACTGCTTGGACGCATATGTTGCAGCTCTGCAGCTTTTTGGAGAAAGATTTTAAATTTTTGGACCCTTTTGCCACCTCTGCCTATGGTTAATTCTCGATAATTGATGGGCTGAACAATGTAGAGCATTAAAAGTGTGTGACCATGAG
This sequence comes from Lepidarchus adonis, assembly GCA_037576955.1. Taxonomy (NCBI): domain Eukaryota; kingdom Metazoa; phylum Chordata; class Actinopteri; order Characiformes; family Lepidarchidae; genus Lepidarchus; species Lepidarchus adonis. The sequence goes on from JBBIGC010038674.1 coordinate 9,092, forward strand.
GAAAAGAGTAGTTTAGCATGACTTCTCAAAGGCAAAGTAAAATAAAATCAGTGAAATTATATAAATTTCAAAAAGGAAACAGTGGTAGTGCTTTAACAGTGCTTCAGCGTGGTTACATGCATGTGTGGCTGCAGTTGCAGAAGCTCTCGTGATGGAAGCTTGTGATGAGTAGATTGAGCAGCATACAGTTACTATGGCAACAAAGGCGTAAAGCAGCAGTTATGGCAATAGTGTTGTAATTGGGTCAATTAGTGTGTGGGAGTCTGTGTCTGTGAGCATGTGTGTAAATGTAGTACATGTACATGTGCAGTCAGACTGGTTGTTCAATCACAGTTGAGGAAATAAATAATCCAAGAGTAAACAGTGATTGACAGATTTCAGCGTGGTGGATTCTACAACACATCACACTTCAGAGTTCATTAGAAAGGGAAAAATGTGTTCCCTAAAACATAGAAGAAATGTATACTGGCTCTATGATTTCTGATATGGTGTCTACAAATTCAGCTTCTAACAAATTTATAAATTATAAACAGGCTTAAGTCTACGGTGCACATAAGAGAGAATCCCACTTACAAGTAGTTCAGAGCAAAAGTTGGAACAAACAAAGAGTGTTTATCAGCATTTTCTAAAAGTGTCTAAAAGGTCTAAATCCACATCCCTAAGATGGAAGCTTGGCGTAGGCTGTAGCCATTGTCCCGGGGGAGTATTCAGTGGGCGATCATTTCTATAAAAGTTATGGCGCTCCCTCCTACCCATGAAACACAGACATAGAACAGACCTGAAAGAGGAGAAATCTGGGAAAGTACTGAAATCCAGAAGGGAAACTCATGAACTGTGCAGTTCAGTGCTGAGACAAATCTAAAGGTTTAATATTGTGTGTGTACAAATGATGACTGTGTTCCATCTGCTGCTGTGCTTTTCTGTCCTCTACAACCTCTTCCAGCAGAGAAGCAGGAGGGTCAACACTGACCAGACAATACTTGGGCCATTCTTATTACAGTGGTATGTTACAGAATTTTCTACGTGTAGTCCTGCTGGATGGGAGGCCTTCACAGTTTATCTGGACAGAGAAAATGCCTCTTCCCAAGCTTTAGAGACTTGCTAGTGTTACTTTGTTGTAAATGGAGCTGGTAGTAGTGTATCAGGTAAAACAATGTTTCTCGAGAATCAAAACCTCAGGGTCATTTCTGAGTTACGAACTGTCTACCTGGGCTCTACCCCATTGTTTACCCTATCATTGGGAATCTGCTGCAATCTGTGGTCAGGAGTCCAAGATCAAAAGTGCATGATTGGCTTTGCTTTCTCTCAGTCAGTATGATGCTTGGCAGCACATGGGTTTGTTAGCTGAGATTAAACATGGTTCACATGACTTCACGTGGGGAAGCACCTGCTAGTCTTCATGCCCCCAGATATCACCAAGATATCACATGATGGAGGAGTCTTGACCAGTGCGGACAACTAAACTGTGCAGAAAAAAACATCTAGAACATCCAGAAGGGGTGAACTCATGAATTGGTCCCAGCCACTGTTGATCAAATTGTGATTGGTCCATCCCACAGTCACTTCCATTAGGATTGGTGGTTAACACAGTATTTTAAAGATTTTTAAAATATTTTTGTATTTTTGCCCTGTACCTACCAATTTTAGATTTTTCAATAGATTTATGAATTTAGCATTGTTGTTTCCAAACCAATGCAACAATGTACTACAGTACATGAAGGAAAAAAGCTAACTAATATTTACTGAAATGTACTTTTTTAGGTTCACTTCAGGTAATGCATGATGTTGAAAAAGAAGAAACACAGTGATACACTGAAACCAGTGGAAATCACACTGACATGCAACCATGCTAATATCAATGTACTGAAAATACTCTACCACACAAGAAATGCCAACAGTGGTCCTATGGTGGTCTCATAAACTATGGAACAGATGGGACACTGTCTGTAACTGTAAAACAGTGCACCTCTGTGATAGGTGTTTCTAATAAAATGTGGACGTCCTCACTATTAGTAAAAGGGAAAAGGTGGATAATAAAAAAGGTACAAATGGACTATGGTCTGTAATTTAAATCAACCTATGGGACTTATATGGGAGGTGGAACTGATGATATAAATAATGTCTTTCTTTGCTCTGCTTGAGTTTCATTGCCCCAAAAGCAGTAAAAAAAATACTCAGAATTGACTAGAGTTAAATAAATACAGGAATTGTACATGAAAAACTCATATTTCACGTTAACCTAGCAATTTTTCCAGTGGGAAACAAGGCAAATAGTGAGGGATGACAGCGTGCTGATAAACACTGAATCAGGAGGCTTTCAAGAAGCTGTCAACAATCCATCAAGTCAGGGTTTGAGTCAGGGCTTTTTGGAGGAAATAGCAGGGCAGATAAAAGAGATGGAAATAAGAATGGGCTGACAATCCACTCCTCTCCATCAGGATGTCTCAAAGGACAAATAGAAATGGTTTAATGGAGAGACAACAGTAAATGTATGGAATATAAACAGGATATACGGGACATGAGCCAAAATCTGATATGTATTTCTTCACACAGGTTTCACACTGCACAACAGAAACAGAGATATGTCTGGAAAATATTGTTTTAAATGTAAAGCTTTAAAGTGGCAATTAACACTTAAAACTTTATCATTTGAGGTGCAGTATTCAAATACACTGAGATTACATGTATGTCTACCTCCCATATCATCTATCTCTCTCTCTCTCTCTCTCTCTCTCTCTCTCTCTCTCTCTCTCTCTCTCTCTCTCTCTCTCTCCCTCTCTCTCTCT
>JBBIGC010038685.1:0-11877 GCA_037576955.1 Lepidarchus adonis
ATTCGAATTTCTCAGCAGCTGCGTCGTGGTTTAATTCTGGCCTGTTTCTGTCTCTGCAGCCTGATCTCATCTGACAGTTTATTAGACTCTCTCTCTCACAAACATGCGCGCACACACACACACACACACACACACACACACACACACACCTACCTCTGCAGAACCACAGTCAGTGTTCTTCACCACATACACGGAGAGGCCACTTCATCAGAAACAGTAATATTTCATTAATTAAACATATTAATTAATATGTTTGTATTTTGTTCCCTCACAGCCCTGAACACAGTGAGGGGGTTAGGTGTGTGGATGTGGGAGGAGCTTTGGGACGAATCCTTCATCCACTTTCAAATGGAAAATGCAAATTCCAGTGTTTAGTACGACGGCAGCGCAGTGGAGGTGTCGGGACGTCCTGAGGTTGTTCCTCTTCAGGCTCAGGAGGACGTTTGGGCAGCAGGAGCATTTCCACTGGCACAGAACTGAAATTAACCCAAACATTTATTCTTCAAACCTCTTACCCATGTAGGGTGTTGGGGAAGCTGGAGCTGATCCCAACTGACCATGGGGAGCACATAGACAGACAACCAGTCACACACTCTCACCAATGGGTGATCCAGTTGACCTAAAGTACACACCTTTGGTACCTAAAGTACCCCCCCCCCACACACACACACACACACTCCTCACCCATGCAGTCAATAGCAGTTTAGCCACACCCACTCAGTCTACAGCAGTTTAGCCCCACCCACTCAGTCTGCAGCATTGTAGCACCACCCACTCAGTCTACAGCAGTTTAGCCCCACCCACTCAGTCTACAGCAGTTTAGCCCCACCCACTCAGCCTGCAGCATTTTAGCACCACCCACTCAGTCTATAGCAGTTTAGCCCCACCCACTCAGCCTGCAGCAGTTAGGCACCACCCACTCAGTGTACAGTGGTTTGTGGGAGTGGGGTTCTGACAGTGTGTAGTGTGTGTTGTGTGTGAGTTTGTTTGACACGCTGATATTCGTCCTGAGATGCAGTGATTTCTGGTCTCCTGTCGCAGATTCCCACTGAGGTTAGAGCTGCCATCTGCTTTCCTCAGTCTGGCAGCTTGAACGGCTGCTCCTCGTTTTCTCAGGTGATGGAGAGAAGCAGGACTCTCTCTCTCTCTCTCTCTCTCTCTCTCTCTCTCTCTCTTTCGTGCGCTCTCTAATTCTTTCTCTTTCATTTTTTCTCTTTATCTCTGCCTATTCAGCAAACAGTCCTTCATACCCCCCCATCAGTCTCACCAACTTACAATTTAATCTTTAAGCCACACCAACTTAGCTCTTCCCACTTACCTTGCAGTAGATTAGCCCTGTCCATTAAGACTATAGTGGTTTAGCCCCTCCCATTCAACCTACAGCAACTAAGCCCCACCTACTCGCCCTGCACTTACACCTGCGCATTTACTACTTAGTATTTACACTACTACTACAATACCCGAGCCCCACTTATTATTAATTAGAAACACCCATATTGTGCTTCCATTCACTGGCCACTTTATTAGGAACACCCACTAGGCAGTGGCCTAGTGAACAAAGGTACCAGCACAGGTTCCACTGAGGAACCTTTGTGTTTCTAATAAACTGGCCAGCCAGTGGAAACACAAGGGTTCCTCAGGGTCCTGGCACTTCTGTTCACTTTAAGTCTGTATTACTGTGTGTTCCAGTTGCTGCTTTGACTCTTCGTCGTCCAGCAGCTGGTGGGTGTGTGGAAATGGCTGAATCTTATAAAATCACATCAACAAATTCAAAACTTGCTTATTTTTCATATGTGGACTGCGTTGCCATATTGCCCACTAACATAGTGACCAGGCTCTGAAGCATGACATCATGTTTGACTGTGGGTGTGATGTTCTACCTGTGGAAAGCTGTATTACCTTCATGCTAGGTGTAAGTGGACCTAAGTGTTCCACCTCTAAGTCCTCGGTCCATAGAACACTATGCAAACAATTCTGGAAGTAACCGAAGCGAAAAGTTTACACTTTGCCATAGGAACCATTATTCCCTTGGATCTTCTAGTGGTGCAGTCATGAGCACTGACCCTTACTGAGCTGAGAGACCTGCAGCTTTTTAGATGAAGTACTGGACCATATGACACTTCAGTGCGGTCTTGGCGTCATTTTGCTAGGACAGCCACTCCTGGGCAGATTTACCACTTTTACGCGTCTTCTCTATTTGGAGATGTTTGCACTCATTGTGGTTCACTGGAGTCCCTGACTTTGAGAGGGTGATATGTAATCCTGTCCTGAAGTTACTCTTCTAGGACTCATTTGATTAAGATATTGTGTGCTATTTGTCCTCATGTTTAAAGTGACCTAGACAGGGCTGGCAGTGATTGATGTTCAGAAAACAATGGTACCTTGACATATGACATTAATTTGTTCCTGAAGCAAGGTCGTATGTTAATGTTGTTGTAAGACAAATCAAATTTCACCATTAAAATGAATGGAATTACTAATTATTTGTTCCAACCCCCCAACAAAACACACTAGTTTCTTTTGTTACGTGACTCGGGGCAGTTACTTTTTCACACAGGTCATGGAGTTTTTGTATAATATATCACAAGTTTATTGTTTTGTGTTCACTCAGGTTGTCATTTTATTAGCCAGAAACAAATATTTTCCAAATATTTTTTCCAAAAATGCTTTACACATTTCTGTCAAATTTCTCATTTATTTTGATTTTGTTGCTGAACTATTGCTGTGAGTCACTGGCACTGAGACAATGTTGATGATGATGATGATGATGATGATGGGGGTGGGACCGGGTGCCGGGGCTGATCGGAGGGGTCTGTAATCTCTGGTGTTTATTCGTGCGAGCGCTCGAGGACGTTTCAGAGGAAATGGAGCAACATCAAAGCTCAGGGTAATTATGGCTCCTGTGTGGTGAGAGTGGGTTTATCTCTAACGAGCTCTAATGACGGACACTTTAAAAATGAAAGAGCTTGTTAGAGGCTCCGCCCAAACACAGCATGAGTCCATCGCCATAAACAAATTGTTACTGTATCTCTGCTGAGGGTGTAAGAATGGAGGAATGTGAGGAGGTGTTCTCGTGTGTGTGTGTGTGTGTGTGTTTGGGTGTGTGTTTGTCTGTATGTGTATTTGACAGTTTGTGAAGACCACATGTCCCTGTTATGATGGAAATAGACGTGAGGACATTTTGCTGGTTCTCACATTAACTGCTGTTTTCTTCACAAAATCAGCTTTTAGGAAAAACTGAATGAGCAGAAAGGTCATCTTCTGTTTACGAAGGTTTAAGCATTTGATGTCTGCAACTAAGAAAACTTGGGTCCAAAATAAATACGCAGGTTTAATAATTGTGACAGGGAAGGAGATTTTGAAACAGTAGTGGGTCTACAAGGAGTGTCCATCAAGGCTGACAAACATCATTAGAGAATTATCAGTCAGTGAAAAAAAGATTTCTCAATACAAGATCACAGAATTTGAAGTCTTTCATCTTCTACAAATCAATGAAAACCACGGTGCGATATGAGTCCTTCAAGGATCCATTCTCAGACCTCTTTTGTTTAACTTGTACATGGTTCCTCTTTGCCAAATTCTCCAAGAATACAAGGTGGCTTATCATAACTCTGCAGATGACACTCTCTCATCAAATGATTTCAGTCCCGCAGACTTGTTGTGTTCTTGCCCTAAAAGAAAATGTCTGTAGGCAACATGATTTCCTTTAGTTAAATAAAGACAAGATGGCGATCATTTGGTTTGGGAACAAAGAAAGAAGTGTCCATCTTTAATCTAGGCATATTAATACCGGACAGAGTCCCTAACTTCAGTACTTAAGTGAATGTACAGAATTCACTAGTCAATGTTCTTCAAATTCAAGTGAAAGTCCCACAGTCACATTTTACAGAAGTGAAAGAACTGAAGTACTTGCTTTCAAAAATACTTAAGTATTAAAAGTTTAAAAGTAAAAGCAGGAGTGCCCATACTTTTATGGCTTGCGAGCTACTTTTAAAACGACCAAGTCAAAAGGATCTACCATCAATAAAAATGCTATAAAAATTATATATATATATATTACACTACAGGCCAAAAGTTTGTACACACCTTCTTATTCATGGTGTTTTCTAATGTGTTTTCATGACCATTTACTTTGGTAAATTCTCACTGAAGGCCTCAAAACTATGAATGAACACATGTAGTTAGTGCGATTTCTTTTTATTCTTCTTTATTGGACAACTGTTAAAATACATATCATGGCAAGAAAGAAGATGAAGGTCAGTCAGTCTGGAAAATTGCTAAAACTTTAATTGTGTCCCCAAGTGGTTGCGTTTAGTTGTACGATCATTTATTTTTCAAAAGGACAATGACCCCCAAACACAACTCCAGGCTGTGTAAGGGCTATTTGACCAAGAAGGAGAGTGATGGAGTGCTGCGGCAGATGACCTGGTCTCCACAGTCACCTATATATATATATATATATTTAATTTTTTACTTATTGGGCCATTACCTTACTCTGATGATGGCTTAAACTTTTAAACTGAATGAATTGCATAGTCAGGACATGTTACTTACCTTTCTCTCTTAGCTCTTAGTTTTTTGGTGGGGAGTCAGTGATGTACTTTTTAATAAACAGTCTGATTTTGGTTTCAAACTTGGTCCAGTTCCCTCACTTATTTTAAAAAACCTTTCTGTAGGAGAAATAATTAGAAGTTGTGGGAGTTTTGCAGTAGCTTGTGCGATTGACCAAGCATGCATGGTGACGCTTGTTACACAAGGCTTCATGAATCAGACACCACAGACTGTTGAGCAGCTGAAGTCTTTTAGAAACATTTAGCTTGCAGAACTGCAGCAGTTGGTCTCTTAAGTTCCCAAACTATTCACAGTGTAATTAAAAGGAGAGGTCAAATTCTAAATTCGTTTATTATAGCAAATTGCATCAACATATTTGCATAACAAAACAGTTATCACATTTTGCAGAAAGTACTAGCGTTTTCAAAAATAGGGGGTTGAACTTCCTGAATCAATGCACAGGACATCAGCAGCTTTTGTCAAGTCAACATTTGATTTATATTAATTTTAACTGTGCAAATGTTTTTCTGTTTATTTCATGCCAATATTGTAGCTGTTCGCATGAAGGGTAATGTAATTCTGTTTTTCTTGTATGTAAGCTCATAGTGAAAACGGGAAAGCAGGCAGACAGATGGCCAACTGTAAATATGGACGAGTCTGTAGGTGGAACTGTTTGCGTTGTAGTTGCTTGTAAACTCAAATGGGGACAGTCTCACTCTCACTCTCTCCTTCAGCTGTATTACTGCCATCGAACCACTTCACCCTGCTGGACAGCAGTTGACTCCGATGACCGTTGACCTCTGAACACAAACGGTGATGAGACAAGGTGCTAGTGGGACTGACCCTGATGTTATCGCTGGTAGAGCTCGAGTTAATGGAGTTTAGGTCAGACTGTGGACCTGAAGGTCACTGTTCCTCGTTTAGTGCAGTGGTTCACTCCTACTGCCGCTCTACTCAGGTCTAATGATACGACAGAACCTCCTCATCCTAATGATGGTCTTTCTCCTCATTCCTCTTTTTCAGTGCCGTTAGGATGGTAGCGCTTACTCATTGAGGTTAAGGCATCAGTTAGCTTATTATGGAAAAAGCTGATATTGCTTTAAAACAAACACTTTCTAATGTTCATAGAATTCAGAGAGACTGTAGTGCAGTACAGGAAGCACAGGGCAAAATGACTTATGATAGAAGTTAAAAAAGGGTGTGAGGCCTAGGGCAGCAGCACACGCATACTTTCTCCTTCTTTTGTTCTGTCTTTGTTGCCCCCACATGAGGGCCTTAAATAACTGGTACACACAGCCCACCCCCTCGCAACGTGTCTCAACGTTAACATAGCAAAACCACTGCACACTAGCAGGTTAGAGGCATTCTGGCCTTATACAGTACCTGCTGCATTTTCTACCTGTTTTCCAGTGTAGGGCTTTTATACCTGATCATTTCTCAGCCCACTCCTTAGCTCTGTGACTCAGTATTAAGGCATTTGCTCAGAAAACAACACATTGAATGTTCAAGCCCTTAGTAGGGAATGGGTTTCCCTACACTCGGGTCTCTTTCTGATAACCTCTTCAAATCATCTGTCTATCTGTGCTGTTTATTTATTTTATTGGTCTTTCAGTTCAGGAGGTTCAGACAAGGACAATATCCCTGAGAACAAAACATTTGAGGCTGGTAAAACTTAGTAGTGGAGTGGGTCCAAACCCTGGATGTTCTGTGTCAGTTCTGGCATAATTTTTTTTATTTTACCATGATGTTCTGTAGACCAGATGGGACAGTGGTGCTGAAAAATGGCATAGTTCTGTGGTGGGCAATGCCTGGAGGGCCGATGTTCTGCTCAGTTTGGTAGTTCCCCTTCTCAAACACTCACTAAACCTAGCGATTAACAGGGGAGTTGAAGCAGGTGAGTCTGAGTAAGGACATCACCAGTCTGTGCTGGACACCGGCCCTTCAGGACGGAGCTGCCCACCCCGGTGTCGTTGGTGACTTGCTGTCAATGCACTTTTCACAATAACTGTCTGGAGTCGCAAGGTTGTGTAGTGTGAACAGTGAAGGATCCAGCCGCTTTCACCTTTGGTACGTGGGAATAAAGCTTAATGCCTTTAGTGTCAGGTTCATGTGATTTAAATCTATTTCATATTGAATGTAATACACTTTCAAATGGCAGTATAACAAGTTTGTTAGTTTTCATGTCACGTCATTTATAGATTAGACACTGTGTGATCAATTTACCCAATAATCTTTTTGCCATAACCCTATTTTATGGTGTTTTCTCCTAACATCATGTTTATTATTAAGGTGTTCTATTGCAATGGGGAGTTTTGCCATTCTTTTCCCATCCTGCTCAACTCCAGCCTTAAAGGACTGAATAAATGACGTCCAGTGTCTCTCTGCTGTCAGCTCAGATCAGCATTACTGGATCTGCTAAACATCAGTAGCTCCGAGCTGAAATTTCAGACATATTCAGAAACATAGTCTGTTATTCAGCTTAATGCTTTTCCGCCCTAGGCATTCTGTAGGGGGCACTTATGAGAATATGACCCTGGAAAATATTAGATTTGGAAAAAGTTTTTTGGCAAAAATTCATGGTCTTTGCAATGCATGTGGAAATCTTGGGGGTGCAATGTGGCTGTCCTTCACTGTCCCAGGATAGGAAAGCATCTGGCTTGTCCCACAGTGTTGGTGTGGGGAAGTGATCACAAGATAAGGTTTTAATCGTCCTGCCGGTTGTTTTGGCTTTTGAATAAAATCCCTCCTGCTCTCAAAGTCCCAGAGCGCAGTCTTCATCAGTGCAGGCTCCATGCTTTTCTGGACGAGTTGTATTCACAGCCGTTAAGGGCTGCAGCATGTGTTACTTCTGTAATATATTGTTAATAAGTTTACTGTTACTGTCTAATGTCAGAATGATGTGGATCATACTAACATTATAGAGCTCAATATCGCCCCCTACACTTCCTGTATTGTATTACAGTCTGTCAGAATGAGTGTGTGGATCATATGAACATTATAAAGTATGATCTTTGGCTTTTTAAATTAAATAAAAGAAATACATTGCCTCCCTTAAGCCAAGAAGATTCTCCGAACCTAATCCACAGAAACGTACATTCTTGGCACTGACAGTGTTACTGATGATTTCATTTGAAGGTCTCAGTATGTCACACCTGATGATAATTCAACAATGCAGACAGTTAAAGAAGAGCAGAAATAATAAACAGCCCTATCAATTTCTCATTTCCAGAGTTCCTGCAGTTGTTTGCCATTATCCGATGTCTTTTACAGTGTAATTGTGGACTGGAGAGCACAACGAACTTGTGAAGTCTGTATGACCTAATCTCCCCCTGGACTGACTGTACCAGTTGTGTGGGTTTTTTTGCACGTGTGTGTGTGTGTGTGTGTGTGTGTGTGTGTGTGTACGGGAAAAGGTTCACATACCCACCTCAAAGCCTTGAGTAATTAATTCCTGTTGCACGCCGAAGTGCATCGATAATTATTCGGCATGTTCCTGACTCGGCCATGCCTCAGCAGCTTTCTCATTTCCAGGATTAGTGGCTATCGGCTTTTTTCACTCATCTCCCTGCCTTTTTCTCCAGCCTGTGACACGTCTGATTTGGTTTATTGCCGCCTTTAATCCCCGAAGCCTGGCTAATTTGAGCCGCCCTCGCAGGACAGACCAGAGCAAAGCATGCGTTTGAACTTCTGACCACAGACTTGTTGGGTCTTCGTGTTGGTGAAGAGGAGCAGCTTCAATCCATCACACCCTGGAGGAGCCTCTGGTGTCTCTTTCCATCGCACACAGGAGGCCTTTATACTAAACAAAGGAGCATTAGAAGCCTTTTCCCATTTTAATAAGCGCATAGCTGTCAGGATGTAGGTGTGTGTGTGTGTGTGGTTTTATATCAAGTTTCAGAAGATCAGAAGGTGTGTGTGAGCTCACTGTCGCCGGGATAGAGGCGTCATGCAGCACTGAGCTGGATAACATCTACTGCACGTTAATAACATTGAGACTGAATTAATTCGTTCTCTAAACCACTTTTCCATTTCAGGTGGTGGGGAAGCTGGAGCTGAGGTCAAACCCATCACAGGGCAACACAGAGGCTTTTTAAATTTGCTGAGCAACATCTAGACAAGCCTGCAACATACAGGGAGAACATAGTTTGCTGATATGAGACTGAAACTGAACTCTTTGGATTCTGTAACACACACCATGCTTCAAAGGTCACTGCATATCTCCCCAGCAAAACCAAACTAACAGTGAAGTTTGGAGGTGGGGGCATCATGGTGTGGGGCTGTTGTTCAGCATACCACACTGACATACATACAACCGAAGGAAGGACGAATGGAAAAAATGTAAAGAAACATTCTTGATGATAAATATGTTGCATCTACCAGGATAATGAAGATAAAACGAGGGCGGAAATTTCAGCAACACAATGACCTCAAACACATGCAAAGGAACCTCTCAACTGGTTTCAGAGAAAGCTGCTAGAATGGCCCAGCCAATCACCTGCCCTGAATCCTATAGAAAATCTATGGGAAGAAGTAAAGCTCAGAGTTCATAGAAGGACCCACAGAACTTTCAGGAGGTGAATACTGTTTGGGTGGAAGAATGAGCCAAAATCACACCTTAGCAAAGCAGTGACCAGTTTCTCCACACAGGAGGAGTCTTGAAGCTACATCATCATAAAGGCTTTTGTACAAAGAATTAAATATATTTCAGTAACGTCTCCAATATTATTCCCTTAATAGTCTTTCCTTTTTTATTAAGCACAACTTAATGTATGGACATATGTGGTTTGATTTCATTGCATGTGTGGATTAGATGGTTGTTACAAACATCTGGTGAGAATTTCATGTAAATAGCAGCTTTAGAAATATATTTACTTAGAAAATTGCTGATGTGTTCAGTACTAATTTACCTGCTACTGTTTCCAAAGTGGTGAGTAGGGAGACTTGTTTTCTCTTGGTAATGTTATTTAGGAATTCAGTAAAGTTATGTTTTTTGTTTGTTATTTCTTTGGTTAGGTTAGCTCAAATTTATTTGTGTTTAGACCTTGTTCCTGAATCCTTGCCCCGTTCCTGAATCCTTGCCCCGTTCCTGAACCCTTACCCCATTCCTGAACCCTTACCCCGTTTCTGTTCCTTTTACCCCATTCCTGAACCCTTTTTCCTGTACCCATACCCCATTCCTAAACCCTTACCCTGTTTATAAACCTTTTTGCCATTTTCAAACCCCTTACCCTGTTCAGAACTCTCTTCCTATATTTGAACCCTTATTCTATTCCCAAACCCCTTCTGCATTCCTGAACCCTTACCCTGTTCCTGAACCCTTACCCTGTTCCTGAACCCTTACCCTGTTCCTAAACCCTTACCCTGTTCCTGAATCCTTACCCTGTTCCTGAATCCTTACCCTGTTCCTGAACCCTTACCCTGTTCCTAAACCCTTACCCTGTTCCTGAATCCTTACCCTGTTCCTGAACCCTTACCCTGTTCCTTAACCCTTACCCTGTTCCTTAACCCTTACCCTGTTCCTTAACGCTTACCTTGTTCCTTAACCCTTACCCTGTTCCTAAACCCTTACCCTGTTCCTGAACCCCTACCCTGTTCCTGAACCCCTACCCTGTTCCTTAACCCTTACCCTGTTCCTTAACCCTTACCCTGTTCCTTAACCCTTACCCTGTTCCTAAACCCTTACCCTGTTCCTGAACCCCTACCCTGTTCCTGAACCCCTACCCTGTTCCTGAACCCTTATCCCGTTTCTGAACCCTTACCCCGTTCCTGAACCCTTACCCCGTTCCGGGACCCCTACCTCGTTCCTGAACCCTTGCCCCGTTTCTGAGCCTTTACCCCCTTCCTGAACCTTTATCCCATTCCTGAACCCTTATCCCGTTCCTAAACCCTTACACCGTTCCTAAACCCTTACCCTGTTCCTGAACCCTTACCCTGTTCCTGAACCCCTACCCTATTCCTAAACCTATACCCCATTCCTAAACCCTTGCCCCGTTTCTGAACCTTTACCCCCTTCCTGAACCTTTATCCTATTCCTGAACCCTTACCCCGTTCCTGAACCCTTACACCGTTCCTGAACCCTTACACCGTTCCTGAACCCTTACACCGTTTCTGAACCCTTACACCGTTTCTGAACCCTTACACCGTTCCTGAACCCTTACACCGTTCCTGAACCCTTACCCAGTTCCTGAACCCTTACCCTGTTCCTGAACCTCTACCACGTTCCGGGACCCCTACCCCGTTCCTGAACCCCTACCCCGTTTTTGAACCCTTACCCCGTTCCTGAACCCGTATCTCTCTTCGACATGGTGTTGTCATGGGTGGATGTCAGAACAATGAGAAAATCCTGTATAACTGTGTAAAAAATGAATGACCAGTGACTCCTCAGTGGAACTGTAGTTAGAGACTCTGTCCAGGGTTTGTGCTAAGAGGCTGTTTCAGGTGTAGATGAAGATCTGACACGGTGGCAAAACACAGCCTCTTCTTCTTCCAGCAGTGAGTGTCAAATACCCAACCTCAACCCCCCGCATGCTGATTTAGTTTGTGCTGTGATGTCTGATTGTGATGTTTGGGGTGGGGGTGCATTATTTACATGCAATTATTGCTTATGTTTGATTACGAAACCTCGTCATGTACACATTCGCACACAAAAATCCAATTAAGAGCGAGTAGCGAATGGGGCTTGGGTCTCAATGCCCCGAGGCCACTGTGTGTTTGATAAGCTTTACTGCTGGCAGCGCTCTAATGCACAGCCAATTAGTGTAGCAGACCTGTTGGGTGGGGGTGGGGGTGGCGGTGGACCAGCAGGCCATCAGATTTATAAAAATATGAAGTAGGAGGAGAACCGTCAGAACCCTCATTGTACTTATGTTCCCCTTGAGGATGATGTTAAAAAGCAGTGCTGGGAAGGGATGTCCCAATGTTTTTTCTACCAACAAATCTGATGCAAGTAACTTATTACTGAGTGTCTGATACCGAGTTCTCTGCCAATTTATTAGTATTTTCCTAGATAACAGCGCATCTTCACGTTCATTAAATCTAATGTATTTGCGCCACACCTTTTTTTTTTTGGCTCCACAACTGAATTCTCACATTGTCCAAAATAACGTGAACCCATTTCTTCTCTATTTCCTGAGTACCAGCATGTCCTCGACCTCCTGTTTGACACTCTGCTGTATGAGATCAGACAATCTGATGCTCTTCAATATCGCATACTTAGTATCCACACTGTGTGAACTTCAGACTCTAAATATCTGTGGTAAATCTAATCACAGTTTGATAAAACCCCTCGTAGGTGATGGAGAACCTTGCTGTAAAGCTCTGGTAGGG
>JBBIGC010038720.1:0-11875 GCA_037576955.1 Lepidarchus adonis
AAAAAAAAAAAACTAAAACTAACACTGAAACTAATAAAAACTAAACTAAAACTAAGCAATTTCAAAAAATACAAACTCACAAACTAGAAAAGCTGCTTCTAAAAACTAACTAAAACTAACTGAATTTGAAAACAAAAAGTCAAAACGAAATAAAAACTAAAATTAATGAAAAATCCAAAACTATTATAACCTTGGTGGCAGTCAGGGTGCTGTTACTTAGCCTAGATGTCTGTACATCGCTCCATGGACATATCTTCTCAGACCATCACTGACCCACCACCAAACCAGTCATGCTGAATGACGTTACAGGTTCTCCAGACCCTTTCACGTCTGTCACATGCGCTCAGGATGAACCTGCTCTCATCTGTGAAAAGCTCATGGTGCAAGTGGTGGACCTGCCAAGTCTGGGATTCTATGGCAAATTCCAATCGGGCTCAACGGCGCAGGGCAGTAAAGACAGGACCCGCTAGAGGACATCAGGCCCTCAGGCCATCCTCATGAAGTCTGTTTCTGATTGTCTGGTCAGAGCCATCACACCAGTGGCCTGCTGGAGGTCATTCTGTAGGGCAGATAGTGGTCCCGTTGATAGCTTACGGACTCTCTTTGGCCCTGTCCAGGTGTTGTTTGAAGAACTTTCACAAAGATCAGTCAGCAGGAGTCTGTATCTGACTCAAAAATGACCCAAAGACGATTATTGTACCCAAGTGGTGTACAGTTTCCATGGAAATATGCGTAAAGGAAATATTTCACGTTTTCTATTGTTGGGGTCACTTTAGGAAAACTCATAA
This sequence comes from Lepidarchus adonis, assembly GCA_037576955.1. Classification (NCBI taxonomy): domain Eukaryota; kingdom Metazoa; phylum Chordata; class Actinopteri; order Characiformes; family Lepidarchidae; genus Lepidarchus; species Lepidarchus adonis. The sequence continues at coordinate 789 of JBBIGC010038720.1, forward strand.
AAGTTGAAAAAATAAATAAATAAGGTGTTTTCTCTCCTGTTAAACACAGACAACATGAGGGATACTCAGTGCCACCAGTGTTAAAATAACAATAACAATTTTAAATCTCTGTTGAATCCCACATGCGAGCCACTCCCACATTTACACTGTACATTTTGCATGTGAGAAATCCAAATGCTTTTGACTGCAGCAGCTGAAAAATTAGCCAAAGTAGATGTGAGTTGTTTTTTCTTTTTGATGCAGTTAAGAGAAGCAGCTTAGCTTCTGATTTTATCTGGCTGTTCCACCTTAAATGGTGCAGTATTTACCACATTTCCCCACATTTAATGCCTCATTCTATAAGCCACAGAAAATGCTCATTTATGTTTTAAAACTCTAAAATATTTATATGTTATTAGCGGCAGCGTTACTGAATTTTCCAAACTGAAGTAAGAGCAACCTAACTTCACACACCCCTGGAAGTCTTTGCAGCTCTACAGTAGTGACGTTGTATCGTAGTTGACTGTGAACAATTACCATAATGTGATACAAATTGTAAACTTGTAAGATTGTAAGATTTTGCTAAAGATTCTACCAGCAGCACGAACAACGTCTGCAATACCAGAGCGTGATAATGGCAATGAAAGTGCGTCGGTTATTGGCAACAGGATGCAGGATGATACACTAGGACGTAAAGTAATGTAGCAAAGACCTGAAAAAGTTTAAGAGACCACTGATCTATCTTTGCTTTTTAAACTGTTCATTGCTATGTCGGCACATTGTCTTTTTGTCACTGAATTGTACTTTTAGCAAATGTGTTTTCATGTTTTTAATAGGCCTCACCATTTAAGCAAGCAGCACCCAACACCAGGTTTGGGGAAATACTGTACATTCTGGGGTCTACAGAACCCAGTTGCAGACCAGTTGCAAACACCAGAGTGATAAAAAACAACGAACCTGATGACTAGCTCAAGTATGGGTTGGGGTGTGATAGTATGACCATTGTTGTATGATGGTATTTTGTATTTTATATGAATGCAATTTAACTGCACACATTCAAGCTGAGGTTTTCAAGAGTGTTTTGCTTTGAACAGCATTTTGAAAGAGGTGCAGTGCAAGGCAGAGGGTCAGAAAAGCTGAATATTTAAACAATTACATTCCATTGCAGGGCAAACACACATTCAACCTAGGGTCGAGCCAGCATTCCCAGTCTACCTGATGTGCATGTCTTTGAAATGTGGGAGGGGAGTAGAGAAACAAGGAGAACATGCAAACTCAACATAGAAAGATTCCTGGCTGGGTATCAAAGCCAGGAGCTTCTTCCTTTCAGGAGACAGCGCTAAATAGTGCACCACCCACTTCAATTTCAATAGCGTGAAAATGAAAGATGATTGAAGTCTAAGTATATCCCAGTTTGTTAGATCTGTATATACGAACTGTACCACAATAGCATTAGGAAATGTTCATACTTTTTGACCTAGGCCTTAAAGTCCTATATGATATATTATCTTACTATTGCCTTTATGGTCACAGGGGTATTGACCACTAATACCCCACAGACACTCTACTGTCACTTGCACTTCATATTGAACTCCATACTGTATATTTTGCACTCCATACTGTATATTTTGCACTCCATGATGAATATTTACTCCATACTGCCGATCTCTTGCAGACTTTCTGAATGTGTTTATCGTATATCTTCCAATAGTAGCTCAGGCATTTATTAAAAAAATTATTCGGACGCTCGGCGTTTAATAGAGACAGGCGTTTAATGAAGACGGGCTATTATTTTCCTCACAGACAGAATGGTGATGGTATTTACAGCACAAAATGTTGTGCAGCTTCTTCACTTGAATATTCTTTTGCGTTTGTTAGTGCACGGAGTTTGAACGCTAAATCAAATGACCATTTCCATCACTCAAACTACTTCACCCTGTGGATTATGATTGATGTTGTTTTGGGATGAGGTGTGTGTTAGAGCAGAAAACAGGTGGACAGTGTGGGCAGAAGAGGGATGGAGTGTGTTTTGGGTGGAAGTTAGCGGCAGTTATGTTAGCGGCAGCTTGTTTAAGCAGTAAAAGAGCACGAACGCTACAAAAAGAGTCAGGAAAGAGCTGAGACTGTCATTTTATGCTGAATGGAACTAATAAAACCCGGGTCCCAACGACATTGAGCTCCATGTGAGTTCTTTGAGCGGCTGGTCCAGAAGACTGAGTTGGAGACGGGCACGGCGAAAAACCGGAAAAGGTAACAACGTGGAGACAAAAGGACTAAATGTTCACAAAGAAATTTCATTTAGACTTTCTCCATATCTCGACAACAAAACAGTTTTGATATGAAAAGGTACTTACAGTGTGGAACAAAAAGAGGATTAGTGTACGGAAAGTGCGGTGGGTCATTACAGATCGGCGTTTACTAATGGAGACCGGCTTCTATTTCTATTACGATCTTTTAAACCCGACGTTTAATGGAAATGGGCGTCAAAAAGAGACTATTATTAAAAGATATACAATATATATGCACATACACACAATCACTCACACAATTCTGTATATATACAGATTCACACATGTATATACATGTAAATGTGCATATTCATGTACATATTTATTTATTATTCTCTATTTTTTATATTCTTATTTTGTATACCACTCTGCTGTGAAGCTTGCACACAAGAATTTCACTCACGTGTGCTGTAGTAGTGAACCAGTAACGTGAGGTGACAATAAACATTTTATTTGATAAAGATTTGATTTGACAAATATTTCATATTCACATAGATGCATATATATCATGACAGAGAAATGCCTTTTCTTTCATCTACCATTGACCTAAGAAATTAGAATCTATTGGAATTTTGACTCGGTTCTTTGTTTTATAAAACACCTTCAACCATCCCAGGAAGCCCCATGGCAACAGTGCAGTGCTGCTCTGAAGACAGGCCTGGAAAACCGTGCAGGACCTGCGTAGCATCAATCTGACAGATGGCCTGGGAAACCTGAAAACCAGGATGCATTAGGTTGTGCCCTACTGTTTCCCAGTGAATATACAACATGGCAAGAAATTCATATAATCTGTTCCATTTGCATTATTTCTTTGAACCTTGATGAACATTATGATGAAAAGAAAAGAGAATGTACATCTCTCTAGAAGCACTCACTCAAGAGCATCAAAGGCACAGCAAATAGGGGTATCACATAAAGGAATTTATTTGTTTATTTATTCTTATTAATGTGGTTTTTGGACAAGAACTATACTTCTATGTGCATTTATCATTTAGCTTAAAGGAACATATTAGATATGTAATACAAACCCAATAAAAATAAAAAAGTTAAATATAAATAAAAATAGAATGTAATACTTTGCCTAACAAATTAATTTTATTCACATATGAGACTTATTACAATGCCATGATAGATAGTTAGTTCATTTTGAATTTTATAACAGCAACACATTTCAACACATTTCAAAAAATAAAGGGGCAACAAAGGGCTTGACAGGAAGTGGCACTAAAAAGAAACAGCTGGAGTAACATTTTACTACTAACTAGGTTAATTGGCAACAGGTTAGTAAAATGATTGGGCATAAAAGGTTCACCAATCTGTAAAAACTGTCAAATTAGGTGAACTACTTCAGAATAATGTTCCTCAATGTGAAGACTTTTAATATCTCATCATCTACAGTAGATACTCATCAAACTCATCAAAAGATTCGGAGAATCTGGAAACTTCTCTGTGTGCAAGAGACAGGGCTGAAAATCATACCATATAAATCACTGCATTCTGTCAAAAATGCTTCCAAAATGATTGTCTTTGAACACAGTTCACCAAGCCTTTCACAATGCAGGTTGAAGATCTTACAAAGAAGAAGCCATATGTGAACATGATCCAGAAAACATTCTCTGGGCCAAATCGAATCTAAAATGGACTGAGATAAAGTAGGAAAACCTTTGGAGTCTGGCAAATTGGAAATTTTAAATCCTTTCGGAAAAACATTCTTCGGACTAAGGAGAGGGGCCATCTGACTTGTAATTGCGTATGAGAGTGTGCTAGTGCCTATAGGATTGGCAGCTTTCACATTTAGGAAAGAAACCATCAATGTTATAAAGTATATACAGGTTTTAGGGCAAACTATACTCAGTTTAAACATTTGGTATATTTCCTGTATTTTATTTTGAATAAAGTATAGGTTCGGAATTCGGAAATAGTTGTTTTCTGTTTTTCTTTACATTTTACCCAACTTTTTTGGAATTGTGGTTGTAGAAATAGAAACAAGTGTGTCCAGTTCTATGTGACTCACATGTTCTCATGAAGTATTTCAAAAAGTAACTCAAAAATCGCACCTGATCTTTTTGTGTGAACATTTCATGACAAATAGACCAAAAGAAACTGCTTAATAAAGTGTTCAAGGGAACTGTCCTGCCAGTGTCTGTTTATTATTACACTATATCATATTGAGACGATTTTCTGGCTTTGATAATCATCGAGGAAAATAATGGAGACCAGGTTTTTATGCTCGAATTGGGCAACGGCCCCTCTCTTTAAAGCCACAGCTCTGCTACAATATATTTAGTCTATATACTACTATATATAATGCTAAATATATAATATATATTCTAAAATAGCATGAACAAGTTAATCCAGGGAACCCAAGTTTGTTTTTACTTCTCCTTTGGGTATCTTCAGTCTTTGCTTGTTTTGGTGTCTAGTGGAGGATTTGTTTGTTGCATTTAAAGGAATGAAGAAATTAAATGAATCATTTTTTATTTTTTCATTAGCTTCATATGTAGTTAATCTACTGATATATGTTTAACATCTTTGTGGGATACTTTGGGTATTTTTGGCGCTACAACGATAATGTAAAGAGTTGCCCAAATAATTTCCATAAACACATGCCCAAAACTTCTACTAAACCCACTCAGACTGCATTCTGTACATTTATCAATGTGGTTTAACTGAACAAAACTACAAGAATCGACATCACCACGACAAAATGGACAGATCTTAGATCAGTTTTCTATGAGTTTATGACTTTAGACACATTTTATGAAAAGATGGATGCAGTTTCATCTGGCTGAGAAAGGTTTTTGGGGACATTATTATTGTAAAAGATATTGTAAAATATTTAATCAGCTCCAAATACTAAAAGCAAAAATTAAACACCCATTATGTCTTGGCTGACCTACTACATACAATATTTCTCCAGGTCCACCTATAGCTACCTCCTGACTACAGATACTAGAAAGTTCTAGGAAGTCATGCTGAGGCATTGTGGGAAATGTAGTGTGTAGTTAATCCGCACTGTTATGGTGTTTGTGTTGTATGGTTTTGCAGAGTAGTCAGGTTTTAAACAAGATGCTGTCAATTGGGTCAAATTGGGTCAGGTCAGGTATCTATAAAAATTGTATTTAAATGCTCCAATATGTTTATTCATTTAATCTTATATTAAACAAATAATCATGTATTGCTTTGTGTATAATTACAATAAATTTAATCATGTATGACAAATTCTGCATGAAAATGAATGGAATAGGGCCTCTTATTGTATGGGAGACATGTTATAAAACAATAAAGTTTTTAAAAAAGTGACCAGGAGAGAGTAATGTCAAAATGCCATTTAGAAAATAAAAGTACACCCAGTAAACACTTAGTTTGTCTTTTGGTCAACATATACGTTTTATGCATTTCACGCTATGAGGATGACAAAACAAAAGGTTTAGACTGATGAGTGTTTAGTCCCACTGGAAGACCAGTCATCTAAAGCAGGCGGTCGAGGGGGGAGGTGTGAAGGCTTCTCTGCGTGAGTAGGCTGCCAGGCAGTGGGATGGATGCAGGCTGGACATTACTCATACCCATGAGCTGTGCTTTTCTCGCCCAGGAAACAGATGATTAATTGTCTTGGTGTTTAGCAACATTTATAATTTCATCTGTCTCCTAATGATGCCTCCTAATGAGCGCTGCTATTCTCTGGATTCAATGGGGCGATTTCCGCTGCTCAACAGCTGGTCTGAAACAGTCTCAAGTACGGTTGAACTCATCGTTGAAATAATCAAACTCATTGGCCACTTTATTGGAAATGTTTGCCTTGTAGCTTCACTTTGTTAGTCAAATAAAGTCAATTTTATTTGTATAGAGCTTTTTATAACTGATGTTGTCACAAAGCAGCATTACAGAGTTTACACAATCCAGGTCTGAAGTCAAAGACGACAGAGTCAAGCAACAGCTCCCTAAAAGTAGGAAGAAACCTTGGGAAGAACCAAAGCTCAGAAGAGGAACCCGTTCTCCTCTGGTCGAGGAGAACAAACAGAGAATATAGATGAATAATTAAAAATTAGGAGTAACAGTTAGAGTACAGTGTACTGTGGCCATATCAGCTTTGTGTGTCCTGTGTTAAAGTGTTTATACCCCATCACCACTCCACCAGAACCTCCGTTCTTTCTGAGTTTGTCCAATATAAGTGTGTGTTTTGGGAAGTCCAGCTCATACAGAAACACCTAGACCTCCATCAGTTCCCTTCACCCCTACAGCTAGTATATATCCGTCACATAATGAAGGCATGATCTTGGTGCCATAGCTACCACTGACACTGTCGAAATGTATTTTTTTCTTCTAAAAAGTTTAGAAGATTCTGTTTATTCGGTTACAACAGCAGTGACATGGGAGAACATACCGTATGTGCAATGCAAAGCTAACAAAATGACTAAATCCTCAAAATAGATCCAGCATGGACCCGCTGAGCTGTCTAATACTAGTCAAGCTGTGACAATCGCTCTCTCTTGACCCTCGTAATGCTCAAGTTCACGAACAGATCGTCAGATGTGACTCAGATGATAGCTCTGTATCAATTCAGGGTCTGTTTCTTTCAAAGACCGCATTCGAGGACAAATGCATCACATGCACAACTACACTGTCCCATTTAGGTTTTTTCAAAAGGTTTTTTCAAATGCGGACTACAGAAAACAGAAAACTGTGTTAAATGCGAAGAGCAAATATACACACCGACAAAAACGTTTCAACAGCTGGTAACATGTACAATTGTAAATTATTAAAACATTTGCTGCCAGTGGTTTAGACAGTAATGGCTGTGTTGAGTAGTTTTGAGGGGACAACACATTTACACTGTTATACAAACTGTACACTGACTACTTTACATTGAATCAAAATGTCATATCTTCAGTGTTGTGCCATGAAAAGATATAATAAAATATTGACAAAAATGTGAGGGGGGTACACATTTTTTTGAGATACTATGTCTTATTTTAACTGATCAAGGTTTTTACTCTTCATACAGTAAAAAAGATAACAATCGTTGACTCCATTTTGCAAAGTTAAAACTTATTTTCAGCCCTGGTTGCAATGGTTAAAGTTAGTCGACAGGACTGGTGCTTTGTTAAGAAGGAGGATGAAAAATGACACAAATAGGAGGCTAGAATGTGGTCATGATTGTTCACATGGTTGTAGTATTTCTCCTTCTACAGATGTGGCCCCTGAATAGAGATTCAGCTACTGACTACCCACAATTAACAGGAAAGCTGCTAACATGGTGAATAAAACTGACAACTGATAAAAGTGTAGGTTCTTTATTGTGATTAATTGATGCAAAAATATGTGCAAGGTACATGAGACATTAATACAATGACTAAGTGCAGGGGGTCCTCGACTTACGACGGGGTTTCGTTCCTCAACATGTGGCGTAAGTTAATTTCCCATCACATTTGCTTCTATTGTGTTTACACTGGGGCCATTCTGCTGTCAGTCCACCAGGGGGAGAAATTCACCCACCTCTGTATTGCATTTATTTGAAGCGTTTTATCAACGTTACTTTCGCTTTTATTTTTTACACTATTAAAAAAAGCAGCTTCCTAACCACAAAATTTCAGTCAATTATGAAAAAAAAAAAAAAAGTCAATTATGCCGTAAGTCGAGGACCCCCTGTAAATACTCAAACAAGATAACAAGAAAACCTGAAAGATAAACAAAAAAGTGTAAAATAAACACATGGATCACATCCACAGCAGTAATGAAGTGAAACAGTTCCTGACCTTTACTGTAGAGTCTGTCTTACGCTTGGGAGCCGTAATGGAGTTTCCTAACCAGCAACACAAATGAAAGAGAGCGAATGGCACACCACCCTTGTATAGCGGCATGTGACACTGAGTGTATTCGACCACTTCGCTCACCAATTCCTGCACAAACTTTGTTTTTATGTTGCAAACGGCATGAAAATAAAGGCAGCCAGCGATGTAAACACAAATGTACATATGTCGAGTGCAATGTAACACGAGAACCCACAACAAGAGGATGTACACTATTTTTATTTTAATTTTTAATTTATGAGTATTATTGGTCATGAAGGATATAGAGTTTCATACCATATCTTCACTAAGATGTACATGCTTTTTCCCACACTGGAAGTGAATAGAATAGAATAGAATAGAATAGAATAGAATAGAATAGAATAGAATAGAATAGAATAGAACCCTACATTTCCTAAATATCCCAAAGTTTGCTCCTGCCATCCTGGTAGTGTGTGAAGAAAGTGGATTCAAAATACTGTTGGTAAAATGTTGGCTTTTGTACTCAAATAGTTCAAACAATGTCTAACAAATAGTCATTTGGGTTTTAGGCGTGTGTGTAACGCAGTATTGGAAATATAATGCAGCAACGCAATTTTTTCCACTTCTCAAAATGCTTTTTTCCTTTGCTTACTTAACAAGGTTGCACAGAAAGTGGAGTGCTGGTAGTTCAAAATTTTAATATGCCAGCTCCACTGGGGCAAAAAAGTATTTGGCAGCTACTGAAATTATCCATGAAATCACACTGTATGATTTTAAAATAATTCATTTGTATAATGGTGCAGAAAATAAGTATTTAGCTCCCACAAACAAGCAAGCATTCTGTCTCTCACAGACCTGTTACTACTTCTTTAAGAAGCTCTTCTATCCTCCACTCGTCACCTGTATTAATGCCATTTGTTTGAACTCATAAAAGACACCTGTCCACGACTTCAAACAGTCAGACTCCAACCTCCACCATGGACACCGGGGACAAGATTGTACACCTGCACAAGACTGGGATGAGCCAAACTACAATAGGCAGCAGCTTAGTGAGAGGAGATCAACTGTTGGAGCAATGATTAAAAAATTTAATAAATACAAGATCACATACAACCTCCCTCCACCTGGGACTCCATGCAATATCTCACCTTGTGGGTACAAATGATGGACAGGACGACTGATCCATATTAAGGAAAGGATGAATGGGGCCATTTATTGTGAGATTTTGGGCAAAAACCACCTTCCATCAGTGAGAGCATTGAAGATGAAACATGGCTGAATCTTCCAGCATGACAATGATCCCAAACACACACCACCCAGGCAATGAAGGAGTGGCTACGTGAAAAGTATTTCAAGGTTCTAGAGTGGCCTAGCCAGTAGATCCAATAGAGAATCTGCAGAGGGAGGTGAAAGTCAGTGTTGCCCAGCGACAGCCCCAAAACATCACAGCTCCTGAGAGGATCTGCATGGAAAAATGAACTAAAACACCAGCTACAGTGTGTGCAAACATGGTGAAGACCTACAGGAAATGATTGACCAACCAAGGTTACATTACAAAGTATTGAGGTGAACTTTTGTTATTGACCAAATACTAGTTTTTTGCACCATTGTACAAATACATTCTTTAAAAGTCATACAATTTGATTTCCTGGATTTTTTGTACATTCTGTCTCTCACATTTGAAGTGAACCTATGATGAACATTACAGATTCTCTCATCTTTTTAGGTAGGACAACCTGCAGATTTAGTGGCTGCCAAATACTTGTTTGCTCCACTTTAACTACATTTGACTTAGTTAGTCTCTGTAAACTCTTCTAAAGAAAATATCTGAAGCACAGTTGATCAGCTCATCTAAGCTCCAAGTATTGCAGTTGATCTCTCTGGCAGATATGCTATGATAGCAAAAAGAGTTTTTCAATGGGACAGATATTTTGTTGGATGTTTGGTGCACAAAGCCACTCATACAATGAAGAGGCCAAGGATTTCAGCTACTGAGTAGGTCAAGCTCTTCTAGTTTCTGAGCCCATGACATGTTTCCAACATAGGCTGGTGATTTCCCTGCTGCAACTCACTTGTTATTTGCCAAGTTTTTGCATTTGAGGACAGTAACTACCAAACTGCTCTGAACAATGGCCTTCCAGGACTGGATTTGGTCACCCCCACAATACTGTAGCAATGTTGGGAGGGAGCTGCCACTCCACCAGCCGCAAGGCATCTTGGGAGTAAGGGTTACAGAGGTTGTGGGGCAATTTCCACTCCGGAAATTCGTCCCAATACAGTCTGAAAAACTCTTCAGAATCAGGCGATGAGTGATTAGATTGGGTTTATTGTAGTGACTGAAGACAGACAAGTAAGGTTCTAAGTGGTTTGCAGGAGTGGGTCTAGTTGTGAGCTGCAAAACACAGTAAATAACCCAATATACATCGATACACACAACTACATTGACTAGAGCAGGGGTCGGCAACCTTTACTATCAAAAGAGCCATTTTGCCCCCTCTTCAACTAAAGATAGATCGCCCGGAGCCGCAAAACATAACACAGCTTATAAACTTATTAACATTCAGGAGTCCTCAACCACCGGCTGTACCAAAAATTACAACTTTAAAAAAATAAAAAACAATCTCAATCCATAGCATCTAAGTGTTAGAGACTCAGGTATTCTGGATGAAAGTCATGGCAGAAAACCCCGAGATCACCACAACAGCACTGAACACTTATTCTGAAAGGAACATTCACATGTTACCATAGCGACCAGAGCGCGTTATGGGGCGTTACTCTAAATGTTGGCGCATTTCACATTTCACTTTATTTACACTGCTAATAAAGTTACATAATTACGCAATATTAAAGTATCACCTCAAACTCCAACATAACTAACAAAATAAACAAAAAAAAAATATTCAATTACAAGTTTAATAAATAAATAAATAAAACATTTGTCAAGGCCAAACAGAGCCACAGCAAGGTGCTGAAGAACCTCATGCGGCTCCGGAGCCGCGGGTTGCTGAACTCTGTACTAGGGTGTGGATACCTGAATTGAAAATACATC
>JBBIGC010038740.1:0-11875 GCA_037576955.1 Lepidarchus adonis
AGCGATAAGTTTAAACAGAGCCGCTTAATATCCGTCAATAATCCTCAGATATCACGACAGAAATGAGTAATTACACAAGTTATACTCATATAACTGTCTTCAGAAATCAGAGGTTTGTCTATTTGTCGCAACATTTCTTCAAACAAATGGGTGTCAATAAGAGACGAGCTATTATTAGAAGATATGCGGTAGTAACCAAAAAAAATCATGCATGGAAAAATGTAGTTGTTGTCCTGTTTTAAGTAGGATTTATCTATATATTACAAAAATTAATAACTGCATCAACACTTATACAACAAATAGGTAATACATCATGTTTTTGTTATTTCTGTCTATAATATATCAATTGGAACTTGCAAATACTTACAGCAACGACAGTTGGGGGCATAACTGGCTCTTTGATTGGGATTGCTGCCGTCTCCAGGACCTGAAACATGTAAATAAGGTGTTGATTTGGATGGAATGGTTCCCATTGCACCGGAATTAGCAGAGGGAAGTTGGTTAAAAGAGGACGATGTTACAAGGGGAGAAAATGTTCAGGTGTGAATGAATGTGATTAGAGGTGGAAGGGGGAACTCCTCAGTTAACCAGGTGAAATCTGTAAGAAAAAGTGTTAGAAATGGACTAAACCTAAGTGAACACACCAGTGATTATATGACCAGAAAGGAAAAATATTTAAAAAGTCACTCGTGAGGTTAATGGCTGGCAAGCATCACCAATCCACAAACCTGAGTCTCCCAGTGCCCTGTATATGAAGAATCTATCTGTCTCTGTAACTCTGTGTCGAAATGTGACTGATATTTCTCAGTAGTGTCCCTAAACGGGGGAGGAGTCGGCTCTGGAGTCTCTCTCGTCTCCACAAGCTTATAAGCTGGAGGCTTGACAGGCTTGATGATCTTTTGAGCAGCAGCGGTAGAAGAGAACTCTTTCTGAAGTGTGGCAATAGCAGAGCCTGCTATTGAAACCTGACCAACCCAAGGAGAGCAGCGTTACCACCACAGATTGGAATAACATGGTTTATTATAGCTTTGATTAGCCATTCCATATGGAAATCATCTACAAAGAAAGATGGCGTCTATAGGATTATGGGATGGAATGAAAAATGGAAAAAAGGTTAGGGGAATGTTATTTATTATCATGTGTATTGAATGTTATTTTATCTATATTATTATGGTACTTGAAAATGATGTATTGTTTTTATTTATGATGGAAAATGAATTGTTGACAATAAAATATGAACTCATACGATGTTAAAAGTTAGGGCTAACCTAATTTTCTTATGTTATGTGATCTAATCTTCAGGAATTTCTTTAAGTTGTTTGTCAAGCAAGCAGTACATACCCATCTTAAAGGAAAAACTTAATATATATAATTCTTCATCAAAGGAGACATGTTTGCTATCTAAATGTTGGTTCTTTAGGGTAGAACTGCAGCACTGAAGCAAACGTTACAAAATAGTCAAAATGATTTATGTTAAAAAACCTAAATTAAAACACAAACTTCTTTCTAACCGCATTTCAAAGTCCTACTCATTGTGTAGTCAGTCAATGGTTCAGGCCTAAATAAATTTCTAAGATATATATAACGATATAGAATGCAAGCCACAGATCAGCAGGAACAGGTCAGCGAGTGAAGCCTAGAGCTGTAATTAAACAGGGTGAAATGGCTTTTAGTCATTATGCTGCCCCTGCTGTATTTGGAGATCAGCTCTGCCCCAACTGTTGCTAGTTTAAAAAAGAAACTAAAAACAGCATTATTTTTAACAGCCTATATATACTTTTTATGCTTGTTTTTCTCTGTAAAGCACACTACATTACATCTGTGCTATAGGCATGTGCAATTATATCGGAATCTTATCAGCAGATTAATATGATTAATTTAAATTAATATCAGCATTGTACAGCTGTTCAGATTTAAGCAATATTTCAACCCTACATTTAAGAGAGACGTTTTATTGCAAGAACAGCAGAAATTTAGACTCTGGAATGCGGTACTTAAATACTTAAATTGAAGCTTAAATATAAACATAAATATAAGTTGTATGTTAGTTATATTTTCTAATCTTGTTAGATGTTGACCTAATTTCTGATTTTAAAAAATAGCATCCGTATCAGCATCTGATGCAATACATTGGATATTGGCATTGGCCAACAAATTGCACATCAGTGCATCGGTAAGAATTTGGACTCCAAATATGGCTGATTAACTACATCTGGGGTTATTGGGGAAATGAGTAAATCTGACTGTTTGCTGACCTATTCCTTTAATGGTAAATGGTCTTCAACATCAACACATTTTTTCCAATCTGTTACCTTTAGTCTATTAATTTGTTTTTTTGTTTTCTACATTAAAAAGCAACATCTCTACAGTCAGAACTTTGTACATTTTGCTCGTAGACTTTAAAGACGCTGCGACTGTGCTTTCATTTTGGGTTTTACTGCTTGCTCGATACCACCCAGGCTTACCTCATAGCTAGGATCAGCTTTAGGGACGGTAATTTTTGAAACTGTGAATTGTGGACCTGGGGATGGAGCAAGTCCAGCATCCACCTGCTGCCTAACCTCAGTAGCTCTTTGGATCTATCACAAATCAACAGAAAACGAGATGACACCTTGAAACACACTGACTTTTCTGGCAAGAAAATGTGGGCTGTCACAGAGGCATGAAAGTCTTCTAACCTGAGTGACATGAACTGTCTGATCGGTGGCAGCGCTCGGGGCGACACTGGGAACCTGTAACACCTCAGTTTTACTTGTGACATGAGATGTTTGCTGCTGTTTCATATCGGTTTCTTCTTCAGCCTCAGCGCTCTCAACATGCACAGGCTTTCGCACGCGGGCCTGATCCACCGCTGCAAGAACCGTAGCCACGGCTCCAGCCCTTTTCCCATCGTCCTGGCAACAACAGTCACCCGTTGTAATCTTGCACATACACAGAATTCATGTCCTTGAAAACAAATCCAGGCAACGTGGGTAAACTGTATGGATGACTGGTGTAAAAGTGAACTCCGCTGGCCCAGGACTGTGCCCAGTGTTAGTAAGATGGATGATCCTACAGTGCACCTCCTGATCATTCACAGTGAAGTTAGGTGAAACACTGGACTCACTGTGCAAAATGTGGTCAGAACACAGATGAGATGCAACATTGGTGAGTTCCCTAAAAAGCACCAGTTCATTGCCAGGTTCAGTGAATGTGTCTGAGATGGGGATCTACCAAACTGTGCTGAACACTGGTCCTACAGGACAGACTTTGGACCTTCCTGGATTAAGCCATAGGCTTTGTGAGGTGGAATTGGGATCTGGAGCAGGAGGACTCCAGATAAAAGTGAAAGTGACCAGTAGGGGTGTGAATTGCAGGGTATGTCACGATACGATAAGCGATATGTGGCCCACAATAACGATAACATTGCAACACTACGATTCTGCGATAATCAATATATCGCATGACATATCGATACATCACAGAATTACGGGATGAGTTATTAATTTACATAAGTAACAGCAATGTTAACTGCTTTACGACCACAGTGGGAAGCGCAGAGAAACTGGTACTTCAGCTTCAGGGCTTTACTTTTGTTCCCCTTTGTCCCTTTGCTATTTGCGTTAGTATTGTGCTACCAATCGAACTACAACTCCCATATTTTCCTGAACCAGACACTATAATGCCCATAATGCATTGCTCCCTATAAAACATGCCTTCCGCTACAGCCAACTCATTTTAACCCTGTGTATACCAGACAAATTATGGAGCTTTACACTTCTGTCTGATCTAAATTATTGTTCAGCGAACACTAGATATTGGTGGGGATGCGCAATTTTGCACACTTAGAGTCTTTCCACCTTTTTAAAAAAGTTCTCCAGCAAGGTGTTGTGTTGACGGTTCGCTTGCAGTGTCGCTATTAATGAAAGAGACGCTCAGAGTTGCAGCCGTCACAAAATAATCCACACACTGTTCCGTCAATGTTCTAAAAGCCAAAGTCAGACTTTAGATTTAAATGGGGCTGTGGTGTTCTGTCTGCTATCTACCTGTTGAGAGGAAGTGCTTCAGCTTTCACAAAGTCTCCTGCACTCAGTCAAGCAACGCCACCCAGAGGAGAGAAGTAGCGATGCCATTGAGTCAACCTGGCGGCGAATGTTAATTAATTTAAATATCGATATTGCCATTGGCGTATAGATTATCGTATCGCGTGAGCAGGAAGGAACAACGATATATTGCCATTTTGATATTTTGTCACACCCCTAGTGAACACACTATCACACTCAGTGCACCAATGAAAGGCGAAGACCTGTGGCCTTCTGATGACCACTAGGCTACCACTGCCCAATCCTCACCTGAAGATCGATTATAAACCGATTAGAACTGACAGATCAAGATTTTGCGAAGTATTGCTATGCTTAAGGCTTAGGTACTGAGCTTCTCTTCTCTTGTGAGAGACTTTTTGGATTTTGTGACAATCTGCCTGTTTTTGACCTGATGCCACAACTGATATTATTTGCTTCATGATTATCTCATGTAACATGGGTGAAACAACAAACTCTCCTCAGTGGAAAGAAACGTGATACAGGCAGAAAAATGTGATTTAACAGAAAAAAGCACAAAACAGTGGTGTAAAAATTGTGGAGTTTTTCTTGTGAAAGTCAATGGAAGCACACAATGTAGAGGTGGGTAGCAGTTACATTTACTCTGTTCTATGTTCATGACTTGTTTGGAGGGATTTAATTATTGAAATTATTTTGGTAAAACCTTGGTGAGTAAAGAGGATTCAGACTGGGAAAATTATCCTGTCAGTGTAACTTAAAAATAATTCAATATGATGTACTAAACTAAAACCCAACTTATTGTCCTAAAGATATACAGAACTGTGCAAAACTCTGAGAAAATGATATTTTAAAGTGTTTTCCTCCAACAAAACAATATTAGTATCATTGACTTTATCACTGACTTTATGTGTCAGTGTGTTGGCTTCATTATTTCTACACCACTCCTCATAGAAGCCCAGTTCAAATCCCTGGTTTGGTCTTAATCAGTCCTTCCTTCCATTAAATCAGGTTCTTTTGGAGTTTTACACGTTCATGCAATGGCTGGAGGACTGGAGAGGAGATCTGGAACCAAACCTGTTCTTCTAACCAGCTCACAACATCTCAATGACCATTACAAAGATCAAACTCTCGATTTTTACTGCTTTACTGTTGCTTTACTCTAATGTTCACTTGTGTTCTCACTGCAGAAAGAATCCCAATGCTGAGATAAATGGCTTTAAAGCATTTATAGAGGTGCCTAAGACTTTTGCATAGTACTGCCATTTTTTTTTTGTTTTCACACCAGTTCAGTTCCATGAGTTTTTCTCTGTTCAAATTCCAAATTTAGTGGCTGCCTATTGCAACCATGGTCTTGCCTGGTCTCTACATTCTAAATAGCATGTGCTTTGCTAATGAAGCCAGTCACTGCATCATTGTGAACTGCATTGGACAGTTTCTACACACTTGTAGGAGAAAACTAACTCTTGCATTTTAAAGTAGAACAAAATAATCTAAATGTTTTTTTTTTTATCTTATTTTAGCTATTCTACCCACCTCTGCAAAAAATAGTGGTGAATAAAAGAGTTGGAAGAGTGACCACACCACTGAATGACCAAACTACCTGCTCGCTCGAAGAGGCAAGAAGAACAGTAGCAGTGCTGCTCTCTACACTGTGAGGCTCTGCTGAGCCAGAGAAAGGCTCACGACTACGAGCCTGGTCCACTGCTGCCACCACGGTGGCAACAGCAACAGATTTGTCATCCATGCTTTGCTGTTCCTTTTGCACATGCAGGCAAAATTAGGACACAAGACAAAAGTCAGTGTTTGAGAAACATAGACACAATTGAAAATGAACATATTCCCATGCAAACAGGATGAACATTTTGATCCCACTTTATATTAGGTGTGGTTAATAACTGCAGATACACATGAAAACGCACATCCACAATGTAACTACTGGTGATGTAGTCACTGTTACACCTGAGTTACACTAGTGCACTTTATTTAAAGGCATAGTTTTAAACTTGTAATTATGTGATAGAAATCAATAAGAAATTATTGATGTCAATGCCATTACTGATTCATCTTATCGATCTGATTCCTTATTGATTCCTAAACAGTATTTTTTTTACTGATCGTAATTTTTTGGACAGTTAATAAAACCTGGTTAGTTATATATTTATATTGTAGCAGAGCTGAGGCCTAGGGGGGTGATTTAGGCCCCCTGGGATATTTAGTTTGAGTGTTTTGAGACTATGTTTGAGGGTTAGGTGTATTGTTTGTGGGTTGTTATGTAATTGTGTTTAGTTGTGGCGTAATGGCTGGACCCACCGTCATTGACTGGACTATGCGGCTTAATGGCTTAGACTGGATTCACCCCGTAGTTAGTTCAGGAGTGCTGAGTTGCTCTGTGTGTCCTATGCCAGTTGGGGGCGCACTTACATTTTAGAGTTCTTTTAAAAGAGCTCAATAAGGCGAGGGCTTTGTCCCAATTTGAGCAATACTCTCTGGTAAGTGTTTCATTTAGTCATAGTCCATTTTTTAGCTTTGAAAGCAGCTGTTTTATTAAATGTCAGAACTCAGTCTTGTCCTTAACATGGTAAATATGTAAGGCATTGTAGGTAAAGTAATCGTTGCCTATGGAAACCACAAAGTTTGCACTTTCTTGTATTATAATGCTGTGATGAGACCTTAAATGTTTTAACATGTTGCTGGTGTTTTAATCTTTTCAAGTTAAAACGGTAAAATGTAACTATGCCTTAGACTGCTTTCTCCACTCCACGATAATTTGAGTCTCAGAGTGCCAGGTCTAACCGTAGTTCATCCATCAACCAAATCACCAAATCGCAGGTCAAGTTCACATTCTGCAGCCGAAGCCTGAGCTCTGGCAACATACGATAGACTATACTGGACAATGTTCGACCCAAACAATGGATCAATCAGCCTCCAACACATGAACAGTAGCAGCAGCTGAACGGAGCCAGAGCTGCAGCCAATTAACATAGAGGAGAGCCGCTACAGATCTACTGTTGTCTCCAGGATTCACCAGCTCTATGAAGTGGAGAAGGTAAAACTAGCTAAGGGTGTAGAGCTCACAGCGAGGGTGGAGCTTCCTGGTTATTTTTGGACATGGTTATTTTTGGACATTTTTGGACATGATTTTTGGACATGACTAGGTCTCAGCCTTAAACGCTCTTTTTTTACAGTTTCCTCTTGTCCCAGGTGTTTCAGTACACTTAATATAAAACATCATGTACCCTCGCTTTACACCTCTTATCTTACTTTAAAATCCTTATTGGTGTAAAATTTTAACAGATTCAAAAATCATATAAATGTAAGATAAAATAATTAGACTAATCTGGGTTAAATTTGACCTAATAATTACATTAAATAAAGATTGGAGATACATATATGTAATTACATAAACTCTACCATGTAATGCATCTGTTACAGTGAAAACACAGTTGGTAATTACAGTGTGAGTGTGTGAATATTTAATGTGTAACTGCACAGTTACTAGTCATCCTTCATATAAAGTTGGGTTGATATTTGAATACGTGTATTAATCCAGATAAAAATCTTCAGGAAAGATTCATTTGGGTCCAGCTCAGACTACACAACCAATCAGAAAAGACTGGTCATGATGTAATCAAACATTCTCTTTTTCATGCCTTAATAGCCATTCACTTTTACAGTCACGTTTCCTTCAGGGATCTTTACCTCTTTGACGGCAGCACCACTGACTTGTTTCTGCATTGCGATGGAGCCTTCCCAGCGCTGCTCCATTTGTATCTGCGTTGACGTCATGCTGGCTACGTAGCTGGACTCCGACACATAACCCGCCTGCTTCCACGGAGGCAGCACCTCAGCACCGGGGGCGACCTGTTTACGGGTCAACACTGGGGACTTGACTGGTCTGATGGGTGACACGGACAGTCTTGTGGAGGGTGACACAGCTCTGAAAATAAAGTAAATCTTTTATTTAGAAAGGAAATGACTGTGAATGAGATATTAGTGATGACAGCATTGTCATTCCACTGTGCACTCATCATTTACACTGAAGTGAACTGTTGGCCATTTTCTATTATAACACAATGAAAAATTGTGATATAATAATTGATTGTTTCCTGTACTTGGAAGTCGCTAAGTACATTCAATTGCAAATAACATTGCTGTGTTCATGTGTGTTTTAAAACACAGAAAATAATTGACTTTGCATAAAGGAACAAATTGTATGCAGCTTACATTAAGTACACATTCACAGTGCATTCATAAGCCATTAATAAGACATTCATAAGCTGCATTTAATGCACTTCTAATGCAAAATATAGCCGCTTTAATTAATTAGATGTTCATAAGCATGACATAAGTTCAAAAAGCTTTATAATGCATGATCAAATATGATATGACACCTAACTCACTGATATACTGGACATTTAAATTAAACGTAAATTAAACGTAGTACATACAAATCATAAAACTTTAAATGTACATACAATATGTGAATGCATTATGATGGTGCTATATTATATTCAGAAATGCTTCTTGGACTGACATGCTTATACATGCAATAACATTATTAATGTATATTAAATCTTATTATTTTTCATTCAAAAAAATGTATGGAGGCTTTACGACTTTGTATAATTAAATGTAGCTTTTGAATGTCTTATTAATGACATATAAATGCCTTATTATTGCCATAAGAATGCTTTATGAATGCTTTATTAAAGCCTTATGAATGCCTCAACATTCACAATTATTAACTCAACATTATGTTGAATTATGCAGCCATAAAAAACAGATATAATATAAAATTACAGCATTTATTAATGTATATATGTGACTGTAGGATTAACAATCACTAAGAATTAGATAAGGATTGATTGACTGTTCATTACCCTTTCATTACCTTTATTCTGAATTTTCCCTTAATTTCTCCCCAAACGTAACTGTAGCTTGTGTTAGATTAGAACCAGAAGCGAAACTGAACAGAATATGGTGAAATTGAAGAGGTAAGGTACCTGACAGGAGTGGGTGTAGGTGCCTTCACATGTCTCACAGGTGAGGGCGACTGCTGACGAGCAGCTGAAACTTTTGTCAGATGAGATGGAGGGGATCTGGAGGTCGGTTTGGGGGGCACGCGTGGGGGCGTCTTATGAGCCAGCTGTTCAACAACAACACCCCCTTCTACTTGCATCTGCAGGGCTGTGGACTCAAAGTGAGCTTCCATTCTCTGTGGATGAAACAAAGGCCACGGTTTAGTCGTGATATCACATCATCCGCTGAGATTTGCTTAAAGGAACTTTGATTACCTTCTCCACTCTGGTTTGACGCGCCTGTGAAATCTGAGTGGTGGAAATAACAGTCTTTGTTTTCTTAGCAGGTACGGCTTCTTCCTCACCTGTGCAGGTACAGACGAAACAGTTTAGAACATTTTTAAGCTCCCCAGATATTATCCTCGCTCATAAGAGATGCAAAAGTACCTTGAACCAGCAGTTCGGCAGTTGAGGTAGCACGTCCGCTGCTGTTAGAAGCATTAACAGAGTAAGTTCCAGAGTCTTCAGGAAAGGCTTCGGCAATCAACAAACTGTGGAGATCTCCTTCTTGAATGATCTGAAAGTCAGCGGAGCTCTGGATCTCAGCTCCCTCTCTGTAGAACTTCACCACAGGTGTAGGGATTCCTGTAACACGGACGTCCAGTCTCACTCTACTTCCTTGTCTCACGGTCATGCTCTGTAGTCTCTGAATGAAGTTGGGTGGCGCAGTTTCCGCTGAGAAAAAGAAAAAAACATGATCGAGAAATGAGCTACACATGTGTCCATCAAAATCAAGAGTATTAATGAGGCATTTGTTCCCCTGATTGCACCTTCTGCTCCTCTGCTGAAACAGTAGTGAGAACCTGATTACTGTCATGGTTTCTTGGACTTGGTTTTGTCACATGATCTTGTTAGTTTCCTGCCCCTTGCCAGGTGTCTTGTGTTCTCCCCGAGTATTAAAGCTCACCCGCACCCATCCACTCCTACAACACTATAGTGAAGTTTGGTGATGGCACCACTATAGTGGGTCTGATACCAGGAGGAGATGAGACCCACTACAGAGAGGAGGTTCAACATCTGGTACAGTGGTGCTCAGACAGCCACCTTGTCCTGAACACATCCAAAAACAAAAGAGACTGTTGTGGAGCCAGGAAAACTACCCCCCCCTCCATATCAATGGAGAGGAAGTAGAGAGGGTGGATGAGGGCTCCACATCACAAAAGACCTGAGGTGGACAGTTAACACCTCCCACCTGGTGAAGAAGGCTCAGAAGAGGCTGTTCTTCTTGAGGAAACTCAAGAACGCAAGAGTCCTCACTCAGCTCCTAGTAAACTTCTACAGGAGCACAATCGAGAGCATCCTCTGCTTCAGAGCCACAGTGTGGTTCTCCAGCTACACTGCAGAGAACCAGAGAGCCTTGGCTTGGACGGTCAAAACCACAAGGAGGATTGTTGGAGCCAAGCTCCTGGACCTCGACACAGTGTACGCCAACCCCCTACGCAGAAGGGCTGGCAACATCATCAGGGACCCCACCCACCATCAGGGACCCCACCCACCCAGGTCACAAACTGTTCATCCCCCTTCCATCAGGTCCATCAAATCACGAACAAACAGACTGAGGAACAGCTTCTTCCCAAGAGCTGTAGCCTCCATTACAGCTTTTCCTACCACACAGCACTGACCATTGCACAAAGAATCATTTCCTGACCACTCACACTCTAATATACACCTGTAAATACAGGTAACTGTAAATATTTCTCACCTCTAGACTGTAATATACACTGATGCTTATGTATATATGTGTAATGCATACATGTGTGTATATATATTAGCTATATGTGTTAATAAGTATGTATATGTATGCAGATATGTATAAAGTATGTGGGTATATACATAGATAGATATTTATATTTTCATCTCAGTACCTCACCTCATATACATAAATACTTGAAAAATTAAACTCATTTCATTCTGTACTTCACCTAATCTACCTCACTCCAGTACTGAATCATTTAAATTTCCATACTGTACTTGAACCTTCTATGTCTATTTCTATTGTTTTCTGTGTATGTACTTATTCTGCTGCTGAGAGATTCCAAACATATTTTGTTGTACTCTGATACAATGACAAATAAAGAAATTTTATTTTTATCTTTATCTTTAGTGCAGAAGAGAAAAACCTCATAGCTGTGCGGCTTCATCTCCTTTGACGTCACACTGTGCACTGTGTTCATTTACATCCGTGTACTGGAATCAATTACGACTCCATGTGACAATTCCCGTGTCTTATCAGTTCTGCCGTCGCGTGCCCTTGTTTCTATCCTTTCCAGTAGGGTTGTGCTCAAAATATGAATACAGCAAAATATCATGACCTTCTCATAGACTCGTGTGCTGCTGCCTCAATATTAACAGTACAGAAACATCAGAAACTTCTGTCCCACTTTATATTAGTGTCTCTAATTACTGTGTAGTTACACAGTAACAATGCATGTAACTACAGTGTAACTACTAAGGAAGTAGCCATTGTTACACATGAGTGTTTACAGTACTTCGGTTTATGTAATTATACGTGTATCAAGTTACATTTTGACTTGTGTAATTACACAAGTGTAATATGATTGTTGTAATTACACATTTTCTCTACATGTGATTACACAAGTGTACTTTGTTGTAATAACACATTTTCCCAACATGTAATTACACAAGTGTACTATGATTGTTGTAATAACACATTTTCCCAACATGTAATTACACAAGTGTGCTTTAATTGTTGTAATAACACATTTTCTCTACATGTAATTACACAAGTGTGCTTTA
>JBBIGC010038777.1:0-11873 GCA_037576955.1 Lepidarchus adonis
ATGTTTATCAGTACATTGCAGAAAATAATGAACTTTATCACAATATGCTAATTTTTTGAGAAGGACCTGTATATGAACAATTTTCACTGACAAAAAGCTACAAAAATAGAAATGTAGATATTTAAGTATCAATATTCACAAGGTAGAATAAAAAAGGGTTATAAACAAGTAACACCTGATGATTTAAACAGATGTAAACAGAGCAAGTATATATAGTTTATTTGGATTTAGTGCAGAATGAGAAATGTATTAATTGTGCTTTTAAATGTAAAGAAAATGGTGAGTGCTGTCCCAGCTGCATCTCCTAGTCAGTACTGTGGAAATAACTTTAAAATCAATATGTTAAGCTAAACAGTGCACAGATAATTTCAGAAGAAAATTTGTTCAAACAAGTAAAAACGTTCAGCATTTGTGAAAGAGTTGTGCTATTGTCATTTGTAGTGAATAAATCAGACAATGCCTCTGATCTAGAACTACACAATAGGGACAGAACCCCACATTTACAATATTACACACTATTACACACAGTTGTTGAACCAGGATTAGGATTCTTCAAACCTTGGTCCCATTTATCAAACCTGTTTTCAGAGCAACTGATAAAGACATGTCATAAAGAGTGTTGCACAATAACATAGGACAACATAGAAGTTGCAAGATGAGCAAATAATGACCATTTTGTTTCCCCAGCAGTTCACTGGATGTTAAAGTTGAATCGTTTTCTGTAGTGTTCTTGCCGTTATAGTCCACTGTAGTCACAGTTCACTCTGGAAAGCTATCTTATGGTTTTCAAACTTTTCAAGCTGCTAACCAATTAGTTTTTTGTTGAAATGATCCAAACAGTTAATAATGTGGTTGTGGAACCCATTCTCTGTTGGTATCCAAGGGTAACCATCACTATGATTACATCATGCATCTAATAAAGCACTACTGAGTAGACATTAGGAGTAGGAATCGCTGAGTATTTCATGATATGATACGCGATACGTGGCCAACAATAACAATAATATACCGTAATTCTCTGATAATCGATATAATCGCATGACAATGACAGTGATACATCACAGAAACACGTGGATGTGTTTTTAATTTGCATAAGTAACAGCAATAATATTGTTAACTTTCCTGTATTTGCACGGTCAGAAGCACAGAGAAACTGCTAGTTCGGCTTCAGGGCTTCACTTCTGTTCACCTGTCACTTGGTAAGTTAAATTATATATAATAAATTATAAATTATGGAGCATTTAGGAGCATGAGGACAGTTCAGCAAATGCTAGATGTTGGCGAGGACCTGCAATTTTGCACACTTGGATTACTAAGTCTTTTCACCTTTTAAGAGGCTCTCCAGCAATGTGTGTTTACTCACGTTGACAGTTCCCTTGTAGCGTCATCCATTGCTATTAATGTGCGAAAGAGACGCACAGTGATGCAACAAAATAAATCACTGTATTTTCCATCAATGTTCTAAATGCCGGTCAGACTTTAGATTTAAATGTTGCTGGGGCGTTATGTCTGCTAGCTATCTGTTGGGAAGTTATTCTTCAGCTTTCACACAAGTCTCCTGCACTCAGTCGAGCAGTGCCAACCAGAAGAGAGAAGCAGCTGACGCTGGTGAGTCAAATTGGCAGTGAATATTTATTATTTTAAATATCAATATTGCAGTCGGAGTATCAATTATCGTATCGCATGAGCAAGGATGACAATATATTGCCATATCCATATTGTCACACCCCTAGTAGATATGATTATAAAAAAATAACAGTGAGAAATGATAACACAACTTAAAATCCAGCTAAATTTACTGACCAAACTTGAATCTGACTCTGACCTGAGAATGTGTGGCCTAAAATTCAAATGAGTAAACACTGCCCTCTGTCCAAGACTCTCAACCTCAACTGCTTCTCATAAAACCTTACATGCCGTTCTCCATTTACAACCACCAAATTGAAAATATCAAATAGGCACAAAAGTACAATATAGTACTGAATTTTAAAAGCTAATTAGTTTCATTTGTATATTACAGCTTACCACACTGTCAGTATTGAAAAATGTCAAATCCAAGATCATTGAGAAATAGCATAATGTGAAGGTCTCCACTCATCTTGTCATCACCTAAATATAGTTTTATTTTTAATTATGACAGCAACATATTCCGCTACTACCTCAGCATATAAGTCCTACAATAAAGTTGATTTTGATCAGATACATAAAATCAATCTACAGATCTGACAGTTTCCCCACTTATGTTCACACTACTCGTAACAATATAACTTAAATAAGGTACTTACATCGTGCGTTATCATAGGTGAAGAAGCACTTAAACATCTGCTGAAGCACATATGGCAAAGAAGAATGTCCTGGACTCTTTTAGCACTACCAGATATGAAAAGACAATGTTGTTTATGCTGTAGCACTTACTGTCTGTTTAGACTTACTCATAAGCACTTAATGATAGTGTAGAATGTGTTTCTCTTTCAGATAGCAGTGCTGTAGCACATATCATCTTCACTGTTGTAGCACCGGCACGGTTTTCTATGACTAAGAGGAATGTGTTGAACTCCTTGTAACTCTCACACCAGTGTTGCCATGTCTGAATTTATGCTTGATTGTTTCTGTACCTGGAAGTCACTTTGGACAAAATCATCAGCCAAATAAATAAATGTAATTGTAAATGTAAACATCATTTAAAATCCATATGCTGGATCTGTGCTAAAACAAAAACTCACAAAGCTCTTCTAGATCCTCCATAATTTGGTCCTCCAATGTGCAAATGTAGCATAAAAATATGTACTGTCAGAAAGGAAGAACATAAAGGGAAGAAAAGAGCAAAGTTAAAGGAAGAAAATAGTGGCAAAGGGAAGAGGAAGCCTAGTAATCTAATCATCTAAAGTGAATCATTTCCCTTAAGAGAATGCCTTTCTTTATACTCTCACTTTCTCCCACTGTCACACTAATCACAAAAGTCATAACAGGGTCAACTAACAGGATACTCAAAACACACTTTTCTCTCATAAAAATTACACAAAGCATTTAATAAGCAGCTACAATGCAACCCATGCTTTCCCCAATGTGAACTCTATATTATTTTTTTTTATTATTACAGACAGACAGTGAAGAAAAACCGATCATAGAGAATAATGTGCTGAACTGAGGGCTCAATTTAGAAGTGCCTTAAAGTTAAGATACAACACAGGACACAAGAACAAATTTCCTCCCACAGAACGAGACAGCTAAATTGACTTGAGGAACCATAACATACCCTTAATTCAGGTACATTCAATTAGCAACATAGATAGACTTGCAATATACACAAAAGCGATATGATGTCAATTAAATTATTTCTTGCATGTGGTTGTAGAGTTGTGGTTGTTTTGGGGATATAGAAATAAGGAACAACACTGGAATATTCCTATAAAAAGGGAACTACACTGTTCTTTAGAAGCAGCTTACTCACTAAAACAGTGCAAAGCAACTGGGCAATTAAAGTCAAAACCAGGCATTTCATAAGAACATGAAAACCACACCATTTAATAGGAGATCCAATATTGAATTTTAGGTCAATGTCAGTAGGAAAATCTAGATTGGATATTGCAGGAAAAAATCTGATCTAATCCTATATCCAATCTATCTCATATATATATATATATATATATGTGAATGCGGTACTAGGCATTATGATTTTTTTTCTCAGCTATATGGCGCAATATTTTTTTCTCACATCTATTAATCATCTACTTCATTTGCTGCTTGCTGTGCATTTCCTTCTGTGGGTAGTAGACCGTAAAATAGTTCACTGCCTTGTTCACACCTATTAGATCCTCAGAATTTAAATACTGCTATCTGAAAACATTTCATTGTACCATCTCAAGTAAAGACAGTATTCTGAAACCCCTTCTGGACTCAAAATGAGAGTGACAACCATGAATGACACATGAATCAAAGATTCAAGCCACAGGACACAGAGCTAAAAGACAGCCCTATTGCTAAACCTTGGAATGCCCTCTAATACTCAGAGAAGAATTTTGGTTGAACAAGTTGAAGATTAAACCCTAGAAACTCTCAGATGTGTTTATATTTGGGAAGATTTTTTGGTAAAGTCCGTTCACAGCAAGAAAAGGGAAATGTGCTCTACAAAATCTTGCAGGTCCAGCCACATGTAAAGACATGAATGGGAATTCTCTACACTGAATTAGGCATCATGATTACTCAGCCAACATGCTGCAAACTCATGGACATACACTTCAAACACCCGCACAGACATCTCTGATGTGCTATTATACGTGGTCCACAGCTTTAAACTTAGACACAAAATGCTTTTGCCTATCCCACCCAGTCTCAAAAAGGTTTAGAAGATTAAAAAGGTAAATGTGAGGCCAAAGCAGAGGTTCTGGGCAATTATTTCAGGATACATTTACCATTTTAGATAGTAATATAATAGTAGCTATTTTCATAAACAGCAGTCACAGAACTCCTTTGGCAAACACAAATTTGATGAGCAATACCTGTAACACTAATATGTATTGTTCAGGGACCATACCAATGCAGATATTCATTTGCCATTAATTTGAATCATGTTGTGAGAATATTTACAGTAACAATAAGTGAAGATTGTTAAAAGAGTGCCTAATGATTTTGATGGCTCTGGTCCTGCAGCGCCTTATGTAAATGTTCTGCAGGGAGGGCAGATCACATCTGCAACAACATTCTTCAGCTTTGATCACTTTACGGTCTTGGAAGGAGCAGTTCCCAAATCAGGCTGTGATGTTCATGGTCAGGAAGCTCTTCACAGGAGCTGTATAAAAGATTTTTTGATACCACTTGTTGAAAAGGTTTAATCCTGGCTCTTAACACCAGAAGAGTTCAGAGATCAGTACACCCAGATAATCACACCTGCTCTAACCATCCTTCTCTATTTTCATTCTGGTCAGTTTCATTCTGGTCATACTGTTTCTATGTGGGCACTGTGCATGTGTTCCATGATTGTTTTAACATATACTAGTTATGTTTGGGTCAAACTGAAGTTATCGTGACCAACACAGAACCACAGTTTGAGCCAAAGTTAGTTCTTCTACATCAAATGGCCGAAGTTGTACCAATACTACTTATTTATAATAAATATATCAACAACACCATTACCCCTTATAGGTTTTATTCTTGATGTCAATGTATTAATGCCTATTCAGAGCGAATACTTAAAGCAAAAAAGCAAGTAAAATGCTGATGTGTCAAATACTTATTCTCCCTGCTGTATGTTGCGAGACTAGGAATGGGCGATAGGGGAAAATATTGTGTGATGATACTTTGAGAAATTTTTTCCAATAAGCCATGTCCACCATTTGTCTCCATCACATGTCACCAAGACAAAAATGAGCTGCAAATATATTAGTATATACAAGTACAAGAGTACAAATACTTTCTATTCAGTGTTTCTCACACCACACAACAAAATGTTGTTAGGAAAGACCATTAATGCTCTCTGAAATAAAACATTAACAAACTTATGCGAGGTTGATGCTCTTAAAGCGAACTGTGAGCTGCCTGCTACTGCAAGCATGAACAAAACACTCCCCCAACATTTCTCACTTGCTTTACTATTGTGCTGTGTGGCTTCCGGTAAAACCTAGCTGATGTTAGCCTCATTTGTGCTATTGATATGTTCAGTGATTCACAACATGCAAGTAATCTGCACCAATGCCACACCACCACCATCTGACAAACCAATACCACCATATTGTCAAGAACTTACTTAAAAAAACAATAAATAAACCTATTCTTAGTGTGCATCCTGTAGACTACAGTTGATTTTTTAAACACAGAGCACAGGTCAAGTAGGTTTCTCTTTGTGCCATTTACAAATAAGGTTTGGAGACATGGATTTGGATGTCAGCAAGAAGTAAGAGATCCAGGACTTCTGTGCACTGATATCTTTTCTTAAAGTACTGTATATCTTCCATTTTGTAGCCCCGGCATTCATTAAAAAAATTATTCAGATGACCCAGCGTTTAATAGACAGGTGTTTGTTGGAGACGGGCTATTATTCGCCTCACAGACAGAATGGTGATGGGTATTTGTGGCTACAAAATGTCATGTAGCATCATTGCATTTATTTTGACAGAAGATAAAACATCACTACTAAAATCATCCCTCTGTCTGTTTGGCGGTGATACTTGTCTGTGATGCTATTATTGTGGGAGTGGTTTAGCACCAATAAGTTAAAACAGAGCCGACTGCCTGTGTGAGTGACTGAAATGTTTATTAATTGCCTTGTTGCTAAATGACTGCACTAAGCATGTTCTCACTGCTCACATCCTTTTGCATTTTTTGACAGCCAGGCAACCTGTTACCTGCATTGTTCACAGATGGAATTGAGAAGAAGAGTATTTGTACTCAACACGTGGCCTGGGCTTTTGCTAATCCAATAATGCTGTGGGCTGGACATTGTAAGAGGTTACTGATGTATTGACTGATTGAACATCAAACTTGCTGCAACCAATCCAGTAAGGCTGTAGGTAAGGCATTGAGTCAGGAGAGCCAGAATTGCTTTTTCAGTCATGGTAACACTAGTGATGCAATCATTATATAAATGACTTTGTTTAAGAAAGGAAGCAAAACAAAACACAGATTTAGATACTCAGATTTTTTTTTTTTTTAAATATAAGCAATAATTATCTAAATAATCAGTCGAGTAGGAGACCCCATCAATTATATTAGTAATCAATCAATACCCTTGATTGATTGATTGATTGATTGATTGATTGATTGATTGATTGGTTATTTTTGACAAATAAATAAGTAATAAATAATAGATTTAGAAAATCTAAATTTCACTTTTGGGGCAGCAAAGTCAGAGCCTAGACCTCAACCCAATAGAGACTGACTTGGAAGAGAGCCATACAAATGAGATGTCCAAAGAATGACAGAGCTAAAGCACTTGTACCAGGAGAAATGGGCTAAGATTCCTCCTGAATGATGTGCAGGCCTGATCAACAGCTCAACTAGGTATTAGTTTTAAGCGTTCAGATATTTTTTTCCAATAGGAGTTATTTATGATTGTATTTATGATTGTTCTCAATAAAGACATAAAAAGAGCTGAAGTTTTTGTGCTATTTTAAGCACATTGTATTTGTCAATACCCTTGACTTCATTGCAAAAACACATAACTTTTCAAAAGGTTCACATACTCTGCCCTGCCACTGTCTCTCTGGGGAACATGCTTTAGACACAATCTGTAGAGCACAATGCTCTGTTTCTGACTGTAAATAGCCTAAATATCTCCACACTACAGAATTACTTAGACCCTTTTTTTTGACAATGTCCTCATATTCTGAGCCTTGGGCCGTATCCATTGATGTGTATTTTTGGTAACAAAGCCGTAACATTAGCCCATCTGATGCTCCCGCTTGCTACCCCTACGGTATACAATGTGTGCGTCAACCTAACCTGGAGGGACTGTAACTCTAGCCACCTAATTGGTTTGGAACAGCACTTTTCTCATTTTCATTGGCTTTTCTTGTTGCCTGTCAACGCATGACTGGAATGAGTTTTTCAACATTTAATTGACCATATTAAATAGAAGAAAGATATTATCGTTACTGTTTTATCACCCAGCTCTAACTTCCATCTCTCATCAAGGTGAATGTAAGTTATCTTTAACTGAACAAACTGGTTTACTCTAGTAATCCTGACAGTTCTTCCTGAACTGAGTGCTTAGCTGCAATGTATACAAATATGTACACATGCACACATGTAGGCAGTGGTGGCTAGAACAGTACACAGCTATGCAAATATACCAATATGCATACTGCAAAGTCATTCATGCTTGGTGTGTTGGAAAAAAGACAGTGTTAGTATAAGACACTCAAGAACAAAAAAATAATTCACACACAACTGTAATAACCCATTACTGATGATTAGTTCTATTTTAATCAAATACAATTCTAGAGAAATGTCATCTCGAATAAAAACAGTAACTGCATACATGCATGTGCTCTGTGATGGGATGGATGCCACTGACACTATTTGAGGACGTTTTTTAGATACGTAAAAACGGTCATGTATTAAACGCAGCATGTTTAAGCATGCGAGAGAGTGTATGTGTGTCTATCTCTGTGTGACACCAGATGTCCACAGCCCTGCTGTTATGTAGCTGAGCTTATGTAACAGAGCTCAGCACATCCTCTTACCTTCTCTATCTCACACACACACCCTCTAAAGACAACCAAGATCATCATAATAGCATGATGCCAAAGTCAACACTCTAAAAAACAATCATCTACAAGTCATTTCATGAGGACAACTTTATGCATTTGTGACCAAAATAAGCTGAAGCAATGGGAAATAAATATTGTACATAGCACTGCAGCATAAAACAACCTGCAGGATGTCTGAATGCTCACTACTAAAATGTTCTATTGCTTTACCTAAAGAGACCTATGATGTCATCATGCTAAATAGTAAAAGTCCAGTTATTTTATATTTTAAAAAGACCTGCATGATGTCAAAATGCTCTGTACAAAATGTTCTATTGCTTTAATCTAAAGATTTATGATGTTATAATGCTAAATAGTAGAAGTCTAGTTATTTTATATAAAAACATGTATTACCTCACAATGCTCTTTACTAAATATTCTATTGATTTAGATAAAAACACCTATGATGTCGTCATGCTCACTAATAAAGGTCTTATTTTATATATTGTTTCTCTCAATTCTCTCAACTTTAGGCTTTTGTGATCAAAGTAAGCTGAAAGCAATGGGAAAGAAATGTCACTGTACATAGCACTGCAGCATAAAAAGACCTGCATGTCGTCTCAATGCTCTGTACTAAATGTTATATTGCTTTACCTAAAGAGACTTAAGACATCATAATGCCAAATAGCAAGTTATTTAACATAAAGAACCTGTATGATGTCACATCACCATGTTATTTTATATATTTTTCTCTCAATGGAAGTTTCTTTGTATGTAATTAGCATTAGCATTTAGCAGCATCTGAGAGTCTGGGGGAGAATGTGCATGATTACAGAATGTGTGGGTGTGTGTGTGTGCGCATCTTACCAGTTCCTCTGGGTACATGCTGGTTCTGCAGTGTTGGTCAGTGCAGTATATCCGAAAGAGAAGAACAGCAGCCTCCACTGACTCTGCTCAAATACTGAATACACAGCTCTTTATACAGTCCCACTGCGCTCTCTCTCTCTCTCTATCTCTCTCTCTCTCTCTCTCTCTCTCTCTCCTCTTTTTCAAGCACACGTACATATGCACAAACATTCTGCACGACACTTGCCCATTACCCCTCCCCTTCAACTGTCACATCATTGCTAATATTCTCACCCAACACACGCAGAAAATAACATACATAACCCTCCCCTTTTAGAAGGATTAAGTAAATCTTCACATAACAGTAGGTACTATTCTGCGCCCCCCCCTCACTCCCCCACTCCCCCACAAAAAAACCTCTCTCTCTTTCACTTGCTCACAAATACCGAGAGAAGGCTACACCTCTTTTCCCCCATGGTTTCCAACAATGCATTCATGAGGAGTTTGCCATTGAAAAGTATTGAGAGAGAATTAATGAAGGAAAAAACTGATTGGAGTAAAAGACAATGAGAAGGAGAATCCAAGGGTGGTGAAGAGAAGAGGGAAATATCATAAATTCTTTCTGCAGGTAATGTAATGAATGTTAATTTACGGTCACTTTAATGTAACATCATTTAAACTGTGGGTGCATGTCATATATAAATTAAGGTGTGAAAAAATGTGGTTTCAGCAATATATCGTTATCCTTGCTCATGGTATACGATAATTGATACGCCAATGGCAATATTGATATTTTAATGAATTAATTTTAATATTTGAATTAAAACATTTGTCTCCAATTTGACTCACCATCATCACTACTTCATGTGTCCTCTGGGTGGCACTGCTCAAATGAGTGCAGGACAGGGCTGAAAGTTAAGTACCTTAGCAACAGGGAGACGGCAGAGAAAGCTTGGCTGAGAGACGCCTCGTTTAAATCTAAGGTCTGGGTTCATTTGAGCTTTTAGAATATTGATGGAACCATGGATTGTGACTGCCATTTCCCCAGGCCGTGATGCATCAAAGCCCAATCACGAGGTTTTCTTCACCATACTTTGTGGTTGGGATGAGGTTATTGTGATGATATGCGGCGCCCTTTTTACACCAGATGTAGTGCTTGGTGTTCTTAATAAATACTTCAATCTTAAACCTAGTTCACACGAGTCTGAATCAAGCATTAGGTGAGCATGGAGGGATCGCAGACAGTGTTTCTGCACATTGGAATGAATTGGAAGTTTGAAAGTTGGTGTTTGTTTGGCTGCACATTCGCAAAAAACGTCAAAAAACATTGCTTTCTTAATATGACCTTTGTTGGCAATGACAGCGGTCAAACGTTTCTTGTAGGTCTTCGCCAGGTTTACACACATGGTATTCTTACATGCAGATCTTTGGGGCTGTCACTGGACTACACAGACTTTCAACTCCCTCCACAGATTCTCTATTGGATTGAGGCCTGAAGACTGGCTAGACCACTCCAAAACCTTGAAATGCTTTTTACGTAGCCACTCCATGACGACAAAGTGTGTTACTAATTGTAACCTATGTTACTGGTCAATAAACCTAGGTTATTGACCAGTCCCCCCCTGTAGTTCTGAGCTGTTTCCTCACCGTTCTCAAGATCATTTTTACCCCACGAGGTGAGATTGTCAGTGATCTTGTATTTATTCTATTTTTCAACAGCTGATCTCGTCTCACCAAGCTGCTTGCCTATTGTAGATCAGCTCATCCCAGTCTTGTGCAGGTGTACAGTTTTGTCCCTGGTGTCCTTAGACAGCTCTCTGGTCTTGGCCATGGTGGAGGTTGGAGTCTGACTGTTTGAAGGTGTGGACAGGTGTCTTTTATACAGAGAACGACTTTAAACAGATGCCATTAATACAGGTAATGAGTGGAGGATAGAAGATCTTCTTAAAGATGTAACAGATCTGTGAGGGCTAGAATTTTTCCTTGTTTTTTGGTGCTAAATACTTATTTTGCACCATTATACAAATAAATTATTTAAAAATCAGACAATGTGATTTCCTAGATCCTGTTTTCATTCTGTCTCTCACATTGGAAATGTACCTATGATGAACATTACAGACCTCTTTCGTCCTTTTATATGCCACAATTTGCAGAATTGGTGGCTGCCAAAAACTTTTTTGCCTCACTGTACTTATTTATTGCTGAACCTGTGCTTCCTAATTACTGCCTCCACAGAAACAAACACAACATTGCAGTATGGGCTGTAGGTTGGTGCTTAACAGAGACAACCAAACACCAATGTAACGTCATACCAAATTCAAACAAATGGCACTACAAAATGCCAAGGCGCATTCATTTCTCCAAGACTTTAACGCCCAAATGGACAAGGCCCTTACAGGCTTTTTCACAAATTTCTGCAGCAACATTCTTTTAACTAAGCAGCAGTTTCTTTCTTGGTGTACTGCCATAGACACCCTGCTAATTCAATGTTTTATGTACAGTAGACTCATGAACACAGAAGTTCCAATGATGCCTTCAAATCTGCATGTATTGAGAGTTTTGGAACTAAAGAAAATGGGAGAGAAAGGAGAATAGAAACCAGAAAGAAAAAGAAAGGGAAGAAGTAAGAGGAAAAAATAGCGAGAGAGAGAGAGAGAGAGAGAGAGAGAGAGAGAGAGAGAGAGAGAGAGAGAGAGAAAGCGAGAGAGAGAGTGAGAGAATGAATGAAGGATTAACCTTTGATCTCCAACTCAAACACACACAGAAAAAGAGAGAGACAGAGAGAGAGAGAGAGAGAGAGAGAGAGAGAGAGAGAGAGAGAGAGAGAGAGAGAGAGAGAGA
>JBBIGC010038805.1:0-11871 GCA_037576955.1 Lepidarchus adonis
TGGTGTTGTTGGCAGCGCAGGGCAGAGCTGCTCTGGCGGGTGGTGTTGATGGCAGCGCAGGGCAGAGCTGCGGGTGGTGTTGATGGCAGCGCAGGGCAGAGCTGCTCTGGCGGGTGGTGTTGATGGCAGCGCAGGGCAGAGCTGCAGGTGGTGTTGATGGGCAGGTTAATCCTGCTCCCGTAGCCGAACAGTTTAGATGATCTCAGCTCACACACAAACACACCCATCGGCAAACTACAGCTTAATTCAGCCTCTCTCTCTCCGTTCCCACAGGTGAAGCAGAACACCCTGTAATCATAGAAGGTGGAGTTTTTTTTACAATACCTGTAGGTGAAGTCTGTACAGGTGCACAGGTGACTCATGGAAATGTCTTGCAGCATGCGAACAGGTCGAACCTCCAATCACAGCCCCAGGCTGAATATCAGGGATGTTCCTTGCAGTTCTGTGAACTCCCTGCTCAGAACACACCACGATTAACACCTGTAGCAGGACGGGGCAGGACAGGACGGGGCAGTCGAGAACGGACGGGGCAGTCGAGGACAAACGGGGCAGTCCAGGAAGGGGAAGTCGAGGACGGGGCAGGACAGACGGGGCAGTCAAGGACAGACGGGGCACTCCAGGAAGGATGGGGCAGTCGAGGACGGGGCAGTCGAGGACGGGGCAGGATGGACGGGGCAGGATGGACGGGGCACTCCAGGAAGGATGGGGCAGTCGAGGACGGGGCAGTCAAGGACGGGGAAGTCGAGGACGGGGCAGGACGGACGGGGCACTCCAGGAAGGACGGGGCAGTCGAGGACGGGGAAGTCGAGGACTGGGCAGGACGGACGGGGCAGGACGGACGGGGCAGGACAGACAAAGCACTCCAGGAAGGATGGGGCAGTCGAGGACGGGGCAGTCGAGGACGGGGAAGTCGAGGACGGGGCAGGACGGACGGGGCACTCCAGGAAGGATAGGGCAGTCGAGGACGGGGAAGTCGAGGACGTGGCAGGACGGACGGGGCAGGACGGACGGGACACTCTAGGAAGGATGGGGAAATCGAGGACGGGGCAGTCGAGGATGGGGAAGTTGAGGACAGGGCAGGAAGTACGGGGCACTCCAGGAAGGACGGGGAAGTCCAGGACAGGGAAGTCCAGTACGGGGCAGGACGGACGGGGCAGTCCAGGACGGACGGGGCAGTCCAGGACGGATGGGGCAGTCGAGGACGGGACACTCCAGGATGGCACACTCCAGAACGGGACACTCCAGAACGGGACTCTCCACTTTACAGCTGTCCCAGATTCAGTGTTCAGTGGTGGTCTAGTGGTTAGGACTTTGACCCTGGGATCAGAAGGTCGCAGGTTCATGTCCCAGCGCAGGCACCACTGAGGAACCCTTAAGCTCCCATCCCACTACACTGCTCCCCGGGTTCTGATCACCGCTGCCTGCTTTCCATGTTTGCGTGTGATGTTAATGCAGAGGAACAATAAAATGTTCAGGTTCTAGGTCTTTCCTGGGCGACTGGTTAAATCATTCTCCACCTGCAGCTCTGAAACTGATGGAGGTCTGTAAGGGTTGAGGGTGGTGTAACAGCAGCTTATAACAGTAGCCCATAGAAACTCACAGATCAGGTTTGTAAGTTCCTGTTTCGTCCGAATGTAAGAGTCCTAATGTTCAGTAAGAGAGAGAGATTAAAAAAAACACAAGATCTAAAACCAGGAAGTGGTTAATGAGCAGGAAGGACGCAGGTCGAGCTGAAGCGCAGGACGTGTAGTGATACGATGAAAGCAACGGCTTCTGTAATTCAGAAGCTCGGGTGCGTTCATTTTGACCGATGTCCACTCAGGCGGTGCAGCGGTTGGTGCTGTGGCCTCACAGTAAAAAAAGTGTGGAGTGTTCAGCCGGGTTCTCCAGTTTCCTCCCAGAGTCCAAAGGCTTGTGGTTTAGCTTGACTGGCTACTCTAAACTGCCGAGTGAGTGGTCGTCTGTCCAGGTGGGTGGACTTCCTGTCCAGAGTGAACCCAGCCTTGGCCCATCGTCAGCTGGGATCAGCTCCAGCTTCCCCACAGCCCGAAACGGATAAGCAGGGACCATGAACGAATGAGAACCGCTCATGACATTATGATTTAATTTAAAAAATATGACCAATATTCCTTACCAGGGAACTGTCCCTTTAAGACTGATGTGTGTTGACGGGTGCTGTTCTGATTGGCTGCTCTGCATTATTCAAAGTTCTCCAGCGTGTAACACTCCTTATAACTTCAGCAGGAATGGGCGGGGCTAAACTGCTGCAGGCTGAATTGACAGATGTGTTTTACGTCGCAAATACAGTTCAAGCTCATGCAGACGTGGAGGTGAAACTTCACTGTGATGAATGGGGTGTGTCCTGAACATTTAACAATATTTATATTTTACATTAAACTCTTTTGAATAAAAAAGAAAGAAAGGTTCGCTTGTTCATGACATTCAAACTGCAGGTCATTTGCGGCCTTCTCCTCCTTCTTCCAGCACCATGTGTTTATGTTAATCCTCCATGAAAGCTTTCTGAAAGTGGCATCAGATGACAGCTCTTAAAGAACTGGAGGCTGTTGCTGCAGAAGGATTTAACTGTGTTTAGCGCTGAATTAAATCAAGTAATGGTTCACACAGGCATGCAGACGGAAACACCCTCTTCACCACTGCAGGAGACACGGCAAAAACATCAGCATGGTACACTTACAATACAGAGTCGGTTTTATTTCTATAATGCTCCGAGACGAGGAGAAACTCCTCAATTGTAGGAAGAAACCTTAGGAGAAACCAAAAAATATATAAATAAATAGATTGATTGGATGGATTGATTGATTGATTGTTTGATGGATAGACTGATTGATTGGATGGATGGATTGATTGATTGATTGATTGTTTGATGGATGGATTGATTGTTTGATGGATGGACGGATTGTTTGATGGACGGACGGACGGACGGACGGATGGATGGATGGATTGTTTGATGGATGGATGGATGGATTGTTTGATGGATTGTTTGATGGATGGATGGATGGATTGTTTGATGGATGGATGGATGGTTGGATGGATGGATTGTTTGATGGATGGATGGATGGATGGATGGATAGATGGATGGATGGATGGATGGATGGATGGATTGTTTGATGGATGAATGGATTGTTTGATGGATTGATGGATGAATATTAAAATACTATGAACAAAATTATTATATTTATTTTATGCCAAAAATAAACTATTTAAGAAGGAAAAGTGGGGACAAACCGTCGAAAGAACTGGTTAAATTAATTAATCAAGGAACATGACATCATAATGGGCTGACAGCCAATCAGCCGCTAGCTGGAGCGCATTTTTAAAATTATTTATTCGGTTGCAAATCGTTCTAACAAGAGGATGGTGGTCAAGCAGTTGGCTTAGAATGTTTCCATCCAATTCTACCAGTGTAACGTTAGCAGCGACTGTTGATTAGACTAAGTCCAATCAGCATCAGTTGTTACATGGAGTCAGACTGAAAATCACCCAGATTGCTCTGATAAGCCATTTTTTCCCACAATGCAACACTAGCTTTAATCCTACACCTAACACTAACCCTAGCATTAATCCTAAATCTAAGACTAATTCTAACCCTAATCCTAACGCGAATTCCAACCCTAACTCTAGTGCTAATACTAGCCTTAATCTGAACCCCAATTTTAATCCTAACCCTCAACTTAATCTTAAATCTAAGACTAACTCTAGCCTTAATCTTAACTCCACCTTAACCCTAGCATTAATCCTAAATCTAAAACTAATTCTAACCCTAATCCTAACCCTAATTCCAACCCTAACTCTAGTGCTAATACTAGCCTTAATCTGAATCACAATTTTAATCCTAACCATCAACTTGATCTTAAATCTAAGCCTAACTCTAGCCTTAATCTTAACTCCACCCCTAACCCTAGCATTAATCCTAAATCTAAGACTAATTCTAACCGTAATCCTAACCCTAATTCCAACCCTAACTGTAGTGCTAATACTAGCCTTAATCTGAATCAATTTTAATCCTAACCATCAACTTGATCTTAAATCTAAGCCTAACTCTAGCCTTAATCTTAACTCCACCCCTAAACCTAGCATAAATCCTAAATCTAAGACTAATTCTAACCCTAATCCTAACCCTAAATCCAACCTTAACTCTAGTGCTAATACTAGTCTTAATCTGAACCCTAATTCTAACTCTATCCGTCATATTAATTCTAAATCAAACATTCTTTAGTGTCTTCATTTCAATCAAGGCAAAAACTAAAAATTAAAAGATATTTACACCTAATACAAAAAATATAAATATTTTAGTACTACAGTGCTGTGCAAGTCTTTAAGAGTAGTGGCAGTGTTTCTTGTTTTATTTTTAGATTCCTAATATTAGAATCATTACTAAAAATTAATACAGTGAACACTTGTCAATTATTTAACACAAAACGTTTATTTTTTTTTGCTTTTTTGTCTGTTTGCATTTATTCTAATGAGAACGTGTTTTTGCTGAGATAAAAAGGAACAAACAATTTGCACAATTGCCAAAGACTTTTGCACATTACTGTAGAACTGAACAGGACACATGGTGATGAGGATTTAATCTTCTATACTCACGTTGCATCAAGGCCTAAGATCATTGTACAGTCTACAACAAACTCGACGGTTCCAAAGTTTCTATAACTCCACCCCAGTAGCTAAACATCTGAAACATCTGGAATCACTCAGACTGTTGGTCCTTTAAGTACAAACTAAAAAAACTAAACCGTGAGTGTGCTGAAGTCAAGGAGCCCCAAGCGAAAAGGCAGTGGTTCTACAATGGCCTGATTGTGGTAAATGTCATGAGCACCTCCTCACCTCCCAAGTGAAGTGAAGGCGTCAGGAGCTTTGATGACAGCACGTTGCGTGTGTAGGAGATGGATCACTATGGCTTCTTTGTTGGAATCCGTTGCCTTGGCTTCCATTAGAAAGGTCTGGAGGACCAGCGTTCAGATAAGAGCATCTGGACACAGGAGTGTAAATCTGAAATATGGTGAAAAGAACTTGGCAGTAGCTTCCAATCATGGTCTCCAGGCTTCAGCTCCATCTAGATGGTTTGGGATAAACTGAACTGAAAAGTGAAGGCAAAGCAATAACAGATTGGCCACCTGTAGGAACTGGATCCATTCATTTTAAAATGGAAGTTAAGTTGTCCTTCATTAAAAAGGCACGTTTTCCATACATTTACATGACTTTTCATTTTCAGGTGACCTACATTTTTATCTTGTTTTTTTGTTTTATCTTCGGCAGTTTAAAAAGGGATCATTCCCTGGACTTTAATTGCTTAAAATAAATAAAAACTGAAATAATGACCAGAGACCAGATAAGTCTGTACATACGGACACTGTAGAGGGAATTTAAAGATAATAAAAATAAATCAAACCCTGCTCCATTTGAATTGCAAAGATCCATGAGACCTGAAAAAACATTAGAGTTGTGGTAAAACAAGACATAGTTCTTTTTATAGCACAGTATCAAACACAGATGCCATTCAATGTGCTAGAGGTAAAAAAAAAGAAAAAAAAAGAAAAAACTACATTAAATTAAAAAGATTAAAGAAAAATAAGCTGTAAAACTTAAATTTAATAAAATAAAGATTTTTAAGTAAAATAAATCATATTTATTTATATAAATAATATCCAATAATCTCTCTGGAAGCTCCACACCCTGAGCTAGTTTCACCCTCTCCACTTCATAGAGCTGCTGGATCCTGGAGACCACAGTGGATCTGGAGGGAAACTTAGAAGATGGGATACAAACTGTACACTGACTATTTTACATTATATCAAAGTGTCATATCTTCAATGTTGTCCCATGAAAAGATATAATCTGAGGGGTGTACTCACTTTGGTGAAATACTGTAAATACCTACATATATAATTTAATTAATTTAATATATAATTTAGCTAATAATATTAATGATAACACAAAAAGTGTGGATAATTTGCACATCCTGTTAACTGTGTGTATGTTGTACATTAATAAAGCTCTTAAGATTAACACGTTTTAAATAGCTGGTATTCACATAAAATGTGCTTGTGCAATTTATATGTATTTATCTCATCTGCATCATACTTATACATACTTCTGTAGATCTGGTAAAATATTTCTTGGTGTTTATGTATATAAGATTATTTTTAATTTTGTGTATATAGACCTGAACATGGTGTTTTTCTTATATATGTTGCTATAAGAGCTCTATAACACTGAAATTTCTCAAACATGGAATAATAAAAGTTTATTCTAAATAAGACAGAATTAGAAAATGAAATCAGATTATTTAATCAGTCTAACAGAAAAAAACATAACGAGCTTACAATAGCGTCTTTACACATTTCCTCTTCCATGAAAACCAAAGACAATATTGTTTCACAATATAAAAGCAGAAGTCTACAAGTTAAACATCTGCTATTCTCACCATTGCTACACATTTGCAGAAAGCAAATCATGTGTAAATCATTATCTTGATACTGGGCTACTATTATATAGGCCCCGTATTCCACATATACTTCTACTTTATTACCAATTATAAGATCAAGTTATGATGTTTGTGTTTTCTTCGTGTTTTCATGACCATTCCAATCTCTCAAAAGTGCCTTTAAGATAGTAATACTAAACAGGAGTCGTTCTACCAAAGAATGGCTAAAAAAAAAAAAAAAAGAGTAATACCTCAGTCCAACTGAAAAGATGTGGAGTGGTTCATGTGAGGACATCAAGAGTTGAAGCTGTTCTGTATGGAGGAATGTGCTAAGAGTTGATGTGAAGGTCCCATCAACAGTTACTGCAAACGTTTAGTTGCAGTTATTGCTGCACAAGGAGAACTTACCACATACTGAAAACACAGGTTCACTTACTTTTGCCAAAAGCAGATGTCACTGGATATTTTTATGAATACATGACCAAATATAATAATGACAGTCACATTGATTTGGGGTTAAATTGAAGGGGGTTAAAGGGTTCACAAACTTTCAAGCCCCCCTGTATGCATATGAACTCTGTTCTGATTGGCTGCTCTGTGTTGTACCGAACGCTATCTTGGCTAAAACACTGCTTAGAACTTGTGTAAATGGACTGTAGACTGAACAGACAGTATTTTACTTTTATACCTTTTATAAAAGTATTTTGGTCAAAATATAAATGAATGAAGGGCGGCACAGTGGTGAGTGCTATAGTCGCCCAGGAAGAAGGTTCCTATGTTAGTCAATAGTGCAGTTTCTTTAGGATTTTGATGAGGGTTTTCTAATGCTTGTCCAGCCTGGCAGCAGTTTTCCATAAATAAATATGTGAGATAAAAGTGGGAAGGTCAGTACCTCACAAAACTTGCATATTATTATTATAGTCAAACCCTGTTAGCTCGTCTAGCTCACCTCTTGGCATGAAAGGCTGCAGAACTGATTTAATTCCATGTTTTTTTACCTCGTTAAGCTG
Source organism: Lepidarchus adonis (assembly GCA_037576955.1). Lineage (NCBI taxonomy): Eukaryota > Metazoa > Chordata > Actinopteri > Characiformes > Lepidarchidae > Lepidarchus > Lepidarchus adonis. Next base: position 7,459 of record JBBIGC010038805.1, read on the forward strand.
CCATCCTCACCTCTCACCCTCTCCAGAACATGCCATGTGTCTGGCGTATGCATTTTTCCATCTATAGCTCGACAAACTTGGGTCTGTGTTAATGTTGTGGCCTAAAACACGCTCAGCCATGCTAATTCTATGCTGCAGCTAATGCTACCGTTGCTAATGCTACCGTTGCTAATGCTGTCACCGCCGCCATTGTTTTCTCATGATTAACCCATGCCCAATTAACTCATACCACAGACAAACAAGGCAAAAAAAGGGAGCCAATGCCGTAACCATGATGGGTCTATGTAAAACTACGAGCATAAATATTGAGTAGTGAACATTAAATTCCAGAGGCACTGTCCACCCTTTAGTTTGTGTCATAAAAATTAAAATGCAAATGAATTTAATGACACAAAATGGATCATAAGAGCATGGTAACATTAACCACATTAAGCATTAATATATTTGTGGTTATTCTGAATAAATCGAGGCATCTGAGGCTGCTTTAGACTTGTGTATGTTACATTTTTGCAGCATTTCCTTCAGTAAAGAGCATAAGCAGCGTCTTCCAACATCTGGCAGCAGCGTCCTGAGCTGACTCATCGCTTGTTTTGTCATTTTTGAAATGGAACAGTCCAGAAGGAGGTTAATTCACATCAAAAGAAAGTGTTGGGGCAACATTTGATGGAGAAAATACTGTTGATATGAACAGTAGTATACTGGCTATAAACATAGAGTAACAAGAAATGAGGGCAAAACATTTGTTTGTAGTTGAATGCTGTCAGACAGCTGAAGAAAGTTAAACTTTCTTAAACAACCTTTTAAACAGGTACTACAGAAAAAGCATTGCTCTTATTGTACATTTCATTGACATTCATTTTCTAAACAGCAAATTGTAGTAGGTCATTATTTTTCTTGAACATTTTGAGGTCTGCAAAGAATTATGGGAAACAAAGAGTTACCCATAACCGTAGAAAACCATGAAAGGGACCATTAAGGCCATCTGGACTGCAGCCTAGCTTTTGGAATGTAGAGACCACCTGACAGAAACCCACTGGTTAAACTTCCTCTCATGTTCAGTCTGAGCACCCAGGGCTAAAGCCCACTGTAAACTAAACTTGGTTTGGATTGGTTAATTTGGTCACTTCCTTATTATGGTAAATTTAAATGTGAGAGTTTCAGTTCAGCTCCTGAAAATGTAATGGGAGAAATGTCTCAGCAATATTTGCCTAGATACTACAGAGAAAGAGTATATATATATATAACCCCAACTGTAAAGCTATTTGGTCAATTCGAATCTAGAAAATTATTTACACCTCAAAATAGCCTCAACAAAGGAGATAATGGTGCATTATCTAGGGGTGTAACAATTAATAAATTTGTATCGATCCATCGACCAAAATAGTGCGCGATCCAACGAATCGATCTGAGACATGAATATTGATGGTATTTTTTCATTCCACAATTCATTTAACTTAAATAATAGTCTGATTTTGCTAATGACATCAATGTAAAAATTATTATTTATTTGCTTGCGTGATTACATGGAAATGTAGCAAGTTGTGAAATTTCATACTGACTGCACAATCCAGTACTGAATCAAATTACAAAGTTTAAAGTAAGGGAAATAGCAAATCGTTGGCCAAAAATTTGCAAGGAATCACCCTTAGCACTCTTCGATAATTAAAAAAAAGGCATAAAATCGCACGCTATGACGATATAAAACATCTTCCCTATGGTAACCAAAAATGCTGGACAAATAGCCAAACTGCATAGAAACCGTGGCTTTAAGATAAAGATGCCCATGTGTATATGAACAGGCTCTATGAATAATATTGCTGAAAGTGGAGTTTCAATTTAAATAACACTGTTATTCTGTGATTTAAAAATGAACAAAAAATTATATAGAACATTCAGTCCCCAAAAAAATAATCAGTCCCTCAGGTCCCCACAAACCAGGGTCACTAATCTTACACACATATGGCCAGTGTGGCTGCAGGTGTGTAGTGCATTCAAACAGAAGCACCTGTAATTCTGCATGTTTAACCAGTTTAAACAAGTGATCAGGCCCATTGCGTGATGTGTTCTGGTTGCCACACACCAGTGCTTTATGGAGAAAGACAGGTGACCCCTGCCATGAAAACAGCCAGCGATCACATTGTTTACTGACCATATATATGACAGACAAGATTTCCACACCCTGTTTGCCATTCAACCGCAACAGCCTAGAACAAAGCGGCATGTTTAAACAACTCCATGCAGACACACACACACACACACACACACACACACACAGCTGTGTACCCAGGCCAGGGCGTGGGCATGTAAGTGCTGTCTTTGGTGAGATAACTCAATCAGTCTGATGGCCTCAGCACAGCGCTGTAATAAGTCGTCAGTATTCACATTAATGGTCTGTGATTGGTTGGGTCGAAGCTAAAAATGCTGAAAGCAGGTTTCAGAGATTAGGGCAGAATTAAAAGGACACCCTGTAATTTGCTTTCTACTGTGAACACACCTGCACCCGAGCAGGAAGGATTAAGTTATCAGACAGTCACTTACTCCAATGGCAAATCATAAAAAGCCATAGTTGTTTTAAAATCTAGTCTGATTTCATTTGCTGATGGGTGCTGTGAAAGGTTAAAACTGATATAAGACTGATATAATATGGGAGAAACCCTGAAAAACATACCAACAGTTGTAGGCATCAGTTAGCCATACTGCACCTGACGCACCTCCAACAGCACCATTCCTCTAAACACCTTCGCCTTGATAAACGTACACTGGAACCAGGTCGGGTCATCAGCTGGAGACCACTAGTCATTGGTGTTTAGCTCCTTTGACTCCAGCACGTCTCCTGGTGGCAGGAGGAACTGTGTACAAGCTAAAACATTCTTTTCCTAAGAGAACAAATATTTTCACTGGGAATATTAACACAAATCCTGTGCTGATGCGTTCAACATCTAAACCAAAAACTAAACCAACATTATTTATTATCCTCACAAAAAAAAGATTAAGAATTATTTCATTTATTTGAAGCGGACATGTAAAACATATTTAACTGCAATTTCACAAAATACAAAAGACAATAAAAAAATTAAAAATGAGAGACTAAACTTTGAATGTACTACATGTACACACTGAATCATGGAGTGTGAGATGTTAAGAAGGCAGTAAATGGAAAGAAGTGTCCAGCTCCTGTCCTGGAGGTCCAGTGTTGTGATCAAGCACATCTGGATCAACTCACCTCAACTCGGCCTCCAGCACTGACCTTTATGTATTATGTATATGTTGTATATGAACAGGTGGTCACTGATTGCTGAATTACATTAGGATAAAGGGGTTAAATCAACGTTTCCCAACCCTGGTCCTGGAGACACACTGTGGTTTAGTTGCCTCAGCAGCTAATCGGCTCCTCCCTGAGCTGTCGTGGGTGTTAAATCAGCGAGGCAGTGTTTTTCTGAAACCCGGGTTGAAAAACACTGATCTTAAGTGGAAAGGTTGGTGATCACTGCCTTTAGAATGTCTTTTCTGTCAAGACACACCTCCTTTCAAATGGTATCCATCTTCATTCTGAAATAAAACAATAGAACAGTTTAATTCTTCCAAACACATCAGAACAGATGAATAAATACGTTATTCAGAAGCAGGCAGATGTAGTACAGAGTATATACTATACAGAGATAGTTTGTAAATTCATAGTTTTTCCACAAATCTTAAGTGTTAGTGAAGAAATGTTTGGTGTCTGAAGGTTTTGCCTCTACATGACGTTAGCCTCGTAACTGCAGTTCAGACCTAAAGAGGCACGTTCTGTCACCTTTGCTCATTTGTAAAACTGGGACATGAGGAACATTTTTGGTCACTCTCACCTGAAAAGACCCGTGTACTTGCCTGTATGTGGGAGCTGTGTAGCGAGTGCTGTTCCTGCTGAGCAAGCGTCTGGTTTACGAACTGTAACATACCGGAGAGCGTCTCCATATCGGGTTCCTCGTCACGCTCGTCCAGCATGTACGTAAGGGGGTTAAACGTTGTGTCTGTAGTGGAGCTGAGGTCAGGGTTATTCAGGCCCTGCCAGTCTGCACTTGGAGGACTGGGACACGTCACTGCCTTCTGTATACTCGCCTTTATGCTTTCTGAGAGTTCCAGAGAGGCATCTGAGGAAGCGGTGTCATTCCAGAAGGTCGGGGAGCGTAGGCTAGAACGAGAGAGGTGGTCCTTATGCGATGGGGAGGAGAAAGGATGGAGGTCTTTAAGAGCAGGAGAAAGAGAAGGCAAAATGGACTCATGGTGGAGAGTAGCGTTTTGGAGCTCAGTGGCTCTCTCCAAACTGGAGATCCTGGCCTGAAGACGTGCAATCTCCGATTCCTGAGAGAGAGAGAGAGAGAGAGAGAGAGAGAGAGAGAGAGAGAGAGAGAGAGAGAGAGAGAGAGAGAGAGA
>JBBIGC010038872.1:975-11870 GCA_037576955.1 Lepidarchus adonis
GCATTGATTGGTACCAAGGCAGGTTTTGCATTGAGATACGGCTTCAAAAATGGTGGATGGTTCTGGGATCTTTAAAACGTGTTAGTGATGCTAATACTTCTTATTCTTTAAACATGTAACGTTTTACCTTGTAATTACTTTATTAATACGTTTTTAAAAAGCCTAAAATTCCAAGAATTTTGCTATGGCAGGTGACCTAAACTGATCATTTTGAAATTGGTCATTTGAATGCGTATCTAGAAGCACCATCATGCCAAAAGTGACATTTGCCCTCAAACAAATGATGACCAGACACAACCAATGTTTTTGTTTGTCAGTCCTATTTAAATTAGTTGTTTTCTCATTGTAAGACATTTCTATATATTGCCCACATTTAACAGCGTAGTGTTTGTTTCCTGCCAAACAGAACGTTTCCATGACATTGTGAATGATAGAGCTGTGGGTGTGGCAAACTTGTGAAACAAAGCCAAAACAGATTCTCACAGCTTGGGAATGGAATACCTTACAAAACGGCACTCACCTGTCTCACCTTCACTAACTTAATGTTTAAACATGAATAAATGTTACATTTAAACTATATAAATTCATAAAATATATTATCTTTATGCTTTAGCTCTAGCTTTAATAGTGTTTTATATAGTGTATTATAAACTAAGTGAGATTTTGAATCAGGATTATTAATGTAATGGTTTTATTGAATTTTTATACAAACTCCATATAAATTATAAAAGTTCAGGCACTTATATCAAAGAGGAAACATAAAGTCATGTAAAAAAAAAAAATTCAACCCATTAAGAAATGTTCACATATTGATGTCTAATCTTGTATTTATGTTTTTTGGAAAATTATTTAATTGCAGGTAGATAATTAGAGAAATGTACCTTGATTTGTTCATTAAACAAAAGATATAATCAAAAAAGTGTATTCTAACTGAGGAAAAAGTTTTGACACCCTGTCCCCTAACCTTTTAGCTGAAATAACTGCAATGATACATTTCTTGTAGCATCTACCCGTTTCTGACTTTGGTCTGAGGAAGGTTTGCCCCACACCTCAATGCAGAATTCTTTAAGATGATTGATGGATTTCTTGCATGTACATCCTATTTCAAGTCACCCCACACCTGGGCTTTCAGCCACTCCAGAATTCTCCATTTCAAGGTGGATTCTATGATGGTGAGCTGGCTTGTCCTGCTGCATCCCTTAACCATGACTCTTCCACCCCCATGCTTCACAGTTGGTATGAAGTTCTTTTCCTGGAATGCTGTATTTAGTTTATGCCAGTTAAAATAATTAGATTTTAGACTCATCTGTCCAAAGAACATTATTCCAGAATTAGTCCTGGACTTCATTTATGGTCTTGTTGGCAAACTTCAGTCTGTCTTTACATTTTACAGAAGATTTTGAAAAGTATTTTCTTCAGATTTAATTGTTTAGTTGTATTACTTGAATCTCCCAGTGTTGTTCAAATTGAGATTAAATATCAATATGTCCAAGATTGTTAAAAAAACAACACACAGGTTTTTATTTGAACGTAACCCTCAACCTAACCCTGTTCTATTAAGCAGAACTAAACTGAAATAAACTTTCAGCATCGCTCTGCGTGTGTTAGTACTAAACATGTGCTGGTAGAGTCCTAAATAATGAATTATTATTTAGTTAATTAGAGTTTCTATTTCCTTCTTCTATTATAGTCTTTTAGTTCTTATTTACACAGGTGGCACTAATATGAGCTGCAGTTTATCATTAGCCTACAGCGGCTTTCCACTGAAGCTGAGAGCATCGGGTTACTGCTCAGGAACTGGTTTTGGACGTGGTCTCTACACCAAACATCATTTTTAAACTTCAATGAGGACGTCAGTGTTTGTAAAGCATTGCAAGTATTTACAGCAAGTAATGGCATATGGAATGTTATTTTTACACACGTGACGCGACATAATTGTTTATGGCATGTGATAAGAGTTCTCGTCTGTTAAAAAAAGAAAACAAAATGATAATTTGAGCCGTAACTAAACACATTCCTCGGATAGTTGGGCATGTGGTGTAAATATTTACGCACTGACGTCTTATTGTGGTGTAGAGAAAGCGTCACACGTCACTGAAGTTCTTTCACATGGTTATTTTAGGCTCCATTCTAGATTTTTTCATTTCTTTTATTCAAAAACTTGTCAAGTCACCCAGAATAAATGACTGAATGAATGACTGAATAAATGACTGAATGAATGAAGTGTAATATTATTTGCTACTTTACTGTTACTTTACCTAAACTTTGGGTAACAAGGGTTCAAAATGAGCTTGTGTTTTGTTGAAAGTAGCCACATTGTTTAAAATACAGATACATTTCAGCAGAATTCTAATTTAAAAAAAGATGGCAGATGGCTGAAGAACAGTGTGTAGAATTTGGTGAAATGTGAGCCCAGGCTTTTACCAGTCGTCCTGTCCAGTCATGATCTAATACAGTTCAGGAGTCTGGCTGCATGTGTGCGGTTGCTCTGTCCCCAGTGTGATTAGCACTGAAAGCACACACACTATTTAAACACACATACACACTTCTCAAAATGAACCTGTGTTGTGTATGAGGGTTGTGTATTATCATTTTATTACCATTTGTCTTTGTCTTTGCCACATCAGATCTTCTGTTTCCATTTCTTCATCCTCAGCATCTTCCTCCCTGACACCAACCACCTGCATGTCCTCTCTCAACACATCCTCTTCTTCTGCCTTCCTCTTCTCCTCCTGCCTGGTAGCTCCATCCTCAACCTCCTCAGCCTCTCTCCTCCACACCAACACAAGCTTCTCCAACCGAGCTGCTCCTCTGATACTCGTCTCTAATTCTGTCCATCCTCATCACTCCTCAGCAAACCTCAGCATCTTTAACTCTGCACCTCCAGCTCTGCTCAGAAAATGTAAAGAATAGTCTGTGGCAGGTTTTAAATAACGCATGAATATATGCAGTGATTATAATTACGTCATTGATTTAATGGCAGATATTTAAGAAATATCAAATGAAAAAGTTTGGAATAAAATCCACTTAATCTAGTTTAATTAATCATGAGCATTTTGTTTGTTTTGTTTCTGTGAGTAAATCTAACTTAATAGAATCTGAAGGACGTTGCAGAAGGTGAATGTCCATCTTCCTCCACTGTTGACACTGTTGACAACTTAGCAACCGTGTCTGTAGATTTAATGACTTTTCAGTAGCACTTTACAATGCAGGTGCAAAATGAATAATATATTACTATATAACTAATAATCCTTCATGCTTTGTTCATAATTAATAACAGAGCCATACTTTAATAGACATTAATAATGCTGATTATACCAACGATGTTTGACAGTATATCACCTAAATATGATCCGATATTGTGCAATTGGTATATTAAGTCTGGTACACGATGAGATGAGATGATGTTGGTTATTAATGTTTAATATTGAAAGGATACTGTGGTTAACATACTGTACAATTTTTTTTTGATTTTGTCAGAACATCAGTCCTATTAAAGAAGGAAGCTGGAAATGGCTTGGACGCAACTACTAATCAACATAGTTTCAAATCCGACTGTTTCTGTCGCTTGTTCACGTGCCTGACAACAGGAACCAGAAAATATGTAAATGAGAACAGTTTATTGGATCCATAATGACCATTTTTAGAGTTTTTTAATAGTAACTGACCAAAAGAACATTCAGATTTTTATTGAGGGCATGGAAGCCTCCTCGGCTTGACCTTTGCAGTGAATCTCAGTTATCCCAGGCAGCTGAGTATACTTTTGAACTATTCCAAAAACTTTTCTTGGAATTGAATGCTTCAAAGCTGTCAAACAAGATCCAAGAGCCTCAAACTGCCTTAAACTAGTCCATGGTTTCAATGCACATTTTTAAGTAGGTCTACAATGTTCAGAGCTCCCCAAGAGTTGAAGAACTGTAAAGATTGAAATGTGCCAGTGTTGTAAATCAGAACTAATTTTGACTCTGTTTCACAATTATCTGTGAAACTTTTTTAGTTGTTTGTTTAAAAGTGTTGTTTCTATGCACAAGTTAAATAGTAAGTGTGTAACTGTACCTCTCTGTAAGTATTAAGGCTTTTCATTCCCTAATGTTAATATACAAGTGTACAATTCATTTTTTTTTCATTCACGTTCACGATTTCGAGCATCTTGTACTAAAATGAATGGATTTAAATGCTTTTTGTTGCACTGCCACCAACAGACCCACATGTGAAATGCACTTTGAGTTTAATAAACCAATAAATAGCATCTGCTCTTTTTAAATAATGACAATCATTATTTATGTAAATTATGACTTTAGGGTTTTGCCACTGTCTAAACTTTCAATGTAAATTAATACAAAGATCATTTTATATTTTATTTTATTCATAAATATATGAATTATTTCTGAAGGCCAGTTCCCCAATAACGATGTTGATGGTGGACAGTTTATCGCTCTAATGTTCATGTTCATTAGTTATGCTCTGGTGTCTAATTAAACATCACTGAAACCGCAATGTATGCACTTACTTCAAGCCCAACCCCTTAATACAACAACCGACACACACGAGGGCTTAAATACATATGAGATAATCCAGGAAGGACTGGGAACCAACAGACAACGTCTGACAATCAAAAACAATGGGAATCGTGACAAGATGGCTATTTGGCAAAATTGTTTTAGCTGTCTGTGACTTATCAGATCATGTTGGCAGCATCTGATGTAAAGATCAGACTTAAGTTTTTCATTTATATGGAAGAGATGTTTAGATTGTTTTGACTGTGATGAATAAGCTATAATCAATGCCTTATATAATGCATGATGATTTTTACTTTACTATATGTCAATTCTTTCAGGTTTTTCATGCTGGCTTGGGTTTTAATCAATTCCCTTTTCATTTCTATTTGAATATTTAATGAATAACTACAAAATGTTTCATTTAATTTAACATAGTTATGTTTAATGAATAGCATGTAATGTTGCCTTAATGAGTAGACATGGTGTATCTTTCCTAAAGCCCCTAGTGGAACCTGAAGTGCCTCCAACTACAACTGTCTGCTGGCACGTTCACAGTGGAAGCACAGTTATATACATACAGCTCTGAACAACAAATCTGTAAGACAGTTGTACTGTGGGTGGTCAGCAAGTTTGGCTAAAGTAAAAAGAAGGTTCTAACTGGATAAACCTTCCTGGACTGGAACTGAGTGTGTTCTGTGACTGTAGACACGAAGGCGGTTCAAGCCCATAAACCCAATAATTACAGAGTTCATGTTTGGGAGCTTGACTCTTTAGATCTGGTTGATGGGAGGAAACACCAGGTAAACAAGATGTTATCAAGCATCTGATCTGTGACAGTAGGAATGTGAGGAATGTCTGAAAGGCATCGACTTATTTATCCTGTAACATAAAACGTAGGAGTTGAAAAAAGAAAGAAACACCGGCAACATAAGCAGGATGATAATGCAGAATATATCAAAACAACTGGAAAGTTCATTACTAGTGACAACATACTGTAGCGCCGGTCGCTAGGCATCGTGGGAGTGAAGGATTGTGGGGTTTTTGGGCAAGTTCTCAGGTTCTGTGACTCTAAGAGAAGGAGTTGTTGTTCTAAATGGCGACGTCCCGGGCTAGACGTTCGTCTATTTTATTAAGAGTACATTCACTTTTCACACCATTACAAAAATAAATGAAACAGGGTTTGGGGCAATGAGTACGTTGTAAGTCGAAAGATTTTTGTAAAAAAGATTTTGTTTTTACGTTGTAAAAAAAGATTTTTTTATGTGTGATGTATTGACAACTGAGTTAAAGTCAGGGTAGGCCATTCGGGAACAGTGTTTTTACACACATGCAGCTTTAATTTGATTAAAATGACTATAATCGATGTTTCTCATTCTTAAAAGTAACATTTACTTTTTAAAGCAGCACTTTGTTTCAGTGCATGTACTAATGAAGTGGTGGTGTAGAAATGAAAGCTTTATCGCTTTTAACTGGTGAGGCAGATATTCAGAATAAATATCTTGATTAAATGTCTTAACTAAATATATCCCATTAAACATATTATGTTACATTACGAGTTAATATTTTTTATAATTTTAATACATAAAAAATACTTGAGAGTATTTGAACCCACCATCACCACCACTCCCCTTGTATAGACACACATTGCGAAAATAAATATATTTTTTATATTTTTATGAATATATTGTTTAAAATAAAAACAACTACATGGAAAATGGTATATGTAAATTTATTATAATGATCTAAGTCCAATAAATAGGTTTACTGAATATTTGTACACATTACAATGTCAGCTCTTACTGGGCACTGATCATGAATATGAAGTGGCAGAGCTCCTGGAGATTTATTAGCACATCAGAAAAAGAGTTTTTGGATCTTTGTGGAGACCAAAATATAACATTTGTTTAAATGAGTTTTTGGAGAAAAATGGAAAATTCTAATGAGAAGCATTAAGAGATGGTGGGTCATGAAGAAACACAAGAAGAAGAAGAAAGTTGATGTTTTGCAATTGTAAAGCTGAAGACCTGAAGTAAAGATCTCAGTAAAAATGTTGTGTAATCACCTGAATCAAGCAGGTCGTGTGAGGAAACCCACCTGCATCCAAGTGGTGATGATGTTCTGTACAGAAAACTGTTTTTTTAAAGTTGCAGTTGTTGCTGTTAAACCAGAAGACTCAAGATTCAAGAGGTTTTTATTGTCGATACAGCAGTAACACAGTACAGTGTATTAAAATGCCATTTTACACAACCCCCCCCCCCACCCCCACCCTGGTGCATTCATAAAGAAAAGTGTAATATAAAAATATATATCAAATATGGAGGTGCACGTAAATACATAAGTAAATAAACTAAACTAAAAAAAAACGACCTATACATATATTAAAAAGAAAAGATCTAAAAATCACAGAAGGACATAAGCCATTGTAAAGTGCTGAGTGTATTGTGCGACTGGTGTGTGTAAGAGATTGTTCCAAGTTTAAGTCCTTTGAGTTATTGCACAAGACAAAGACGAGACAGACGTGTGCAAGATGAAGGTGTAAAACAGGTGTGAGACTTTCCTCAATAAATAAATGGACAATTTAAATATGTTTGTCAAATTTGAATTTGTTTTCTTTATCTGCTTTTAGGACTTTTATCATCACTGTAACCTGTCAAGCGCAGTGTGATTTCAATGCCTTTTATTGCACTGCCACTAACAGGCCAACATGTGAAATGCACTTTGAGTTTAATAAACCAATAAATAACATCTGCTCTTTTTAAATAATGATATTTAATCAGTGTGAGTGTCTGTAATTGAGGCCTTTAGCATTTTGTCACTGTCTGAACTTTTAATGTAAATTAATGCAAAGATATTTTAATTTTTTATAATTTTTTATTGGGCACAATTCCCCAATAATGACTTTGATGCCAGACAGACGAGTAGTTCAGCAGTTCAATCACTAAAACCTCTGAGATAATGGAAACGCTTGGCCCACAAACCCCTACAGGACCTTCAGTCTGCAGTGAACAAACAGTTGATCTCGTAATGTGCAGAAAACTTATTCTGGGAACATTTCGGAAACTACAGCAACTGCATCTAGAGTGCAGACATGTTAGAGTCCGTACTGATCACCAGACGCTTTTACTTTTATTATATTTTTTTCAATTAGGCACTTTTTGTTAAAATGAATTCTTCCAAATCTCATTGGTTAATCTGTCTATCTGTCACAAGGTTTCAGCACTTCAGTCTTATACATTATTCCTTCCATCAGTTCCCTCTATCACATACTGTCTTCTCCTTTTTCTTTGGCCAGTTTCTTTAAATTAAAATAAATAAATAAATAAATAAAACCATAAAGTGTTGAAACAATGTCTACTTTTTTTCATCATTTATTCATTCACTTCTTTTTCTGAGCCTCGTGTCCTGTCCAGGGTCGTAGGGGAAGCTGGAGTCTATCCCAGCACTTATAGGAAGAAAGGCAGAGAAACAACTGCTTGTCCACCGCAGGGAAACACACTCACATCTAGTGGCAGTTTTGCATCTCCAGTTTACCTGGTGTTGGACTGTGGGAGGAAACTGGAAGTGGTGGAAGGAGCAACAAGGTGGATCATGACTTCACACAGTAAGAATTCAGGAATGGAGCTCAGACCTTCTTGCTGTGAGGTGGTTTGCAGTGTGAACTGGATGATGAATAAACCAATAGAAATCATCCAAAACGATTTCAATTACAGTGAAAGTTAACAGTGTTGCTTTGGAGACCTGTTTTACTTTTGTAAAATATTAGCTAGAATTACTCGTAGTCTTGATCCAGATGCATTTAGTGCAAAAATAAAGCTACTGCGTTGGGCTGCACAACCTAGTGTGTCTAGAACCTTCTCTGAACCACACAAATATACGTAAGTGTTTCTTCGAAAACTGTAATGGAAAAACACCAAAGGTCATTAACTATATTTAGCCCGTGTCTGGTGTAAATTGTCCAACTAGACGCAAAACCCTGAGCCTCTGTGACGCTGACAGTGCGTCGGTCTGAACATCCTGACTCTGAACAGCTGAACGTTGCCTGGGAGAAGTTTATTTGAGCCGTGATTCTTAGCTGCAGGACACAGTAACAGGAGAGTGACGCCTTCGTGACGTCTTTCATTACCTATTTTGAGAGCAAGTGACTGAAACCGTGTTCCCCACCCCGCCCTTCAAAGCATCTTCTCAATCCACATTCCTTTGACCTTAGTCTGAACGTGCCAGACTGAATGCTGAGCTATAAGTGTTCAATCTGTTAAGACACAAAGGTCAGAGTTTGTTCCAATACAGTTTCTGCAGCGAAGTCCTTCAGCCTCTTCAGATTCCCAGGGGAACTGAAAAGACATTACATAACACAAGGATATAAGCTGGTTGCAAATAGAAGGACAATTCTAATAAATAACACAGTGGGAACATTTGAAAAATTTAACACCCAAGACCTCAGGAGGTTCCATGAAAGTTTTAGTGCCAGTTGGCAAAATGGTGCTGAAGGTTATTTAATAACTGTTAATGATGAAAGCATCAATTCTATCATATTTAACCGTGACCTTAAACCTAAACATAAAAACATCTGGAGATCATTTATAGAAGATTCTTGAAACAATACATTTATTGGCAAATAAAAATGCTTTAGCATCATTTGGTCAAAGATTACATCTGGTGTGATATAATATCATAATGTAGCCATGCTATCTGTACATAAACTAGCTAATAAATAAAAACAAGGAAACTGTCATTTTGTAAATATATAAAGGGAATTGTGTATGAAGTTGCCCTCATTGGTTAGTTAGCTGATCTGTCAAGAAAATATATACTTGCTATACAACCTACAATGTGAAAATATCTGTAGCTGATACATTTCCCATTTGAGTAACACGAATACAGAAGTGTCAGACATTAAAATTGTAAGGGCTGCGCACCAACAAACCCCGGCAGCACCCCTCCAGACCAGAGGGGGCAGACAGCCGACCATAGCCAGCAGTGGGAGCCGCTGCAGTACCCGTCTCTGACCAGGGGGGTCAGTGGTGAGTCGCCAATCAGCGGTAACTCACATCACCTGTCAGATCGGTGATAAAAGGCTCAACCTAGCTCTCTTCGCTGGGTCATTGTACGTTTTTGGGCGACAATATCTCTCCCAGCCGGTAATTGCTAAAAGTCTGAGACGGACTCCTGTAGTCCGGTCTCAACTTCCCTATCTACTGTTGAAGAGACCTTAAAGTATTTCTACTGTGTGTGCTCCTGTCCACACACAGTCTTTATTGAAGGAGTAATTGTGAGGAAGGAGAAAGAAGAGATAAAGAAAGGGGAAGGTATTTATCCCCAGCCAGACCCGAAGTGAGATCAGGATTAGTCAGACTTTCCCCCTGTGTTTCCTGGTCTTCCTCACACGCAGGAGCGGTGGACTCTTTCCCGGTTTATTCTAAACCTACCACCATTCAGACGCCCGCTGGAGTGCGGTGGGTTTAGTTCCATTTCATAGATCCCACCGAAGTCACTCAGACCTGAAGAGCGGTGGTTTTTCGTATATTTCTTTTGCCACCGCTTCACATACAGGCTCTACCGCCGCTCCCTCAGTGAGTTAGAGGGGCTGAGCGTGGCTGAGCGTGGCTGAGCGTGGCCAAGCGTGGCTGAGCGTTCTGGTCCTCCGCCTCAAGCACAGGAGGCCCAGGTTCCATCCTCAGCTGAGGTGACAATATTAACAGAAGCTGTGTGTAGAGAGAGAGTAGAGTCTGCTTTATTTTGTTATTTTATTTGTTTATTTCTTTATTTTCTGTCCGCCTTTGCATTTGGGTCCGCACTGAACTTCCTGTGCTGGTCTCCCCACCAACACGTTACAAATATGTGTCATTTCATTTAAAAAATCAGGCTTAGTTTACTGTGTTTACTCTCACAGGTGAGTGTATCGTTACACAGAAGCATAATGACAGTGGCACTTCTGTAGATCAGATGCCTGTAAGTGAACGTGTTGGTGAATGTGTTGGTGAATGTGTTAGTGAATGTGTTAGTGAACGTGTTAGTGAACGTGTTGGTGAATGTGTTGGTGAACGTGTTGGTGAACGTGTTGGTGAATGTGTTAGTGAACGTGTTGGTGAATGTGTTAGTGAATGTGTTGGTGAACGTGTTGGTGAACGTGTTGGTGAACGTGTTAGTGAATGTGTTGGTGAATGTGTTGGTGAACGTGTTGGTGAATGTGTTGGTGAATGTGTTAGTGAACGTGTTGGTGAATGTGTTAGTGAACGTGTTGGTGAATGTGTTAGTGAACGTGTTGGTGAATGTGTTGGTGAACGTGTTAGTGAACGTGTTGGTGAATGTGTTAGTGAATGTGTTGGTGAACGTGTTGGTGAATGTGTTAGTGAACGTGTTGGTGAATGTGTTAGTGAATGTGTTGGTGAACGTGTT
>JBBIGC010038882.1:0-11870 GCA_037576955.1 Lepidarchus adonis
TGTTGACAAATATTTTGTTCTTTTTTTTTCACTCTTACAAGTAACTGTGTGTGTGTGTGTGTGTGTGTGTGTAGAGAGAGAGAGAGAGAGAGAGAGAGAGAGAGAGAGTGAGTAACAGATGGTATATCAATACAACAACATTTAATTAAGCAACTCTATTCCCATCCATAACCATGACACACTGACGGCACAAACTACCATATACTTATTTATTCATTCACTGTTTACATACACACACACACCAGATCTGCCGCATGCACTTAATTTATCCAAGTATCAGGGGATCAAAGTTCCACAAACTTTATAATTGAAGCAATCTCCAATTTCTAAGTTTCAGTTCCCAGATAAAGAGAGCGTTACTCAGGCCTATCTGCCTTTAGGCTTTCATGTAAACCGCTGATGTGGTCACTTCTAACCTCTCTATTCAACAGCTTTATATCATTATATTTGGTCCCAAGTTTTGTTTTCCCCATAATAAATGTGTTATATGTGTTACGATTAAAAAAACACGTAATAACAATGTTATTACTACTGAGTTGGTCAGGATTACAGTAGTACAGCTTGTGTATTTACACATGAATAAGCTGCTAGTTTTACTCATGCGATTCCACAAGTGTAACATAACACAATTACAATTACATCACTAAAAAGGTTAATAAATGTGTAATTACACAAAGTTGCACTAGCAGTTGTTGGAGGCGTCATTATGGTGTAATTACACAGTTATTGCAGACATTAACTATAAAGTGGGACCTAATTGTCTTTCAAGATGTAACACTGCAGATGAAGTGGAATTGAAAAAATAAAGGACAGATATTAATTATATTGAATTTTTGCAAGATACTCATGACATACGCAAATTATCGCTTAAACATGAACCAATAAAAATCTAGCCTTTTGTGCATTAATGAAATTACTTACTCTTTTGTGAAGAGAGACCAGAGAAAGGATTTTACACAACAATTTGTCCATGTTTTCTGACAGCTTGGAGATACAGATGAAAAAGAGACGTATCTCCCGAAATCCCGGGGACACTAGAGTGCTGTCAAACTTCCATAAGTATCGGAAAAGAGAGACATTGTTAATTTATCTCATGGGTAATTTGTGAAAAGAAATCTCCACCCATATAGTATGGCCTCCATGACCACTGCTGTCTTTTTGTCTGCACTTTGGCCTCTTTCTTAAGTTGTACATTATTAATAATCCCTCCTCAATGTCATTTTTATTGAACTTTGGACTCTGCCCTCTAGTGGAAATGTTGTGTAATATAAAAAAATAACTGTTCCAATGTTAAGGATGCATGGACATAGTGATACTGTCTGAAAAATAATCTTATGTAAAGGGAACATAAATGAGGCTGTAAGTGCATTGTAAAGACAGGCAGTGGATTTGGGATATTGAATCTTTTGCTGAGGTAAACTTCTAAAATGCTTGGCCTTAATGCTAGATTTATCTCTTAATTGGACAGGGAATCGTTTTCCCTGTGCGTGTGTGTGTGTGTGTGTGTGTGTGTGTGTGTGTGTGTTTCTTTCTTTGCTAGCTGACTCTTGACCCTTCTTTCCCCACCACACTAATCACTCCTTATAAATACTCAGGGAGAAAAATCACAGCTCTCTGTGGACTTTATTTCAAAAGTGACCTATTTCTGATACTTTTCCCTCCATTTTTCAGAAGGCATATATTTAATGCGCTAATTTATTTCCCAAAGAATATTTTCAACTGCATCTAAGGCATCAAAAAAGAAGGAAATTCTCTTAATTATTTTTTTTCGCGTAGATGATACTGACGACGAATCCACAATCAGACAGTGTATAGGTGGAAGGAATTTAGGAACATTGATGCCATCACCAGGAGTGCTTGACCAACAAATGTCACTGTAAGGGATGACACCCAGAGCCCTGACAGAGGGCATTAGTCCACTTTGCTGTGGGGCAATCACAGCTTATGTTTAATATGGGGCGGGAAACTACATGGCCATGGTTGTCCCTCTGGTCCATGCAGACTGCCTCTGTCAGTTTCTGGACTGGTGCAGCTGCTGAGCCTCTGGCTGGCCATGTGGACCCCCTCAGTGAAATGGGTAAATCGGAGCGAAGCAGGCTACCACTCTCTGCCAACAGATTGTGCCATGACCACCACTCTTGTCAAGCACCCCAGACATCAACCCGTAAAATCACATCAAGAACACGATATTCAATGGTTTGCATGGTCACATAGGAACCAAGGTAAACAAATTGTATGCAAACATCAGGAAAATTCCACCATCAGGAAAACAGTGAAGAATAATGGGACGCATGGCAGCTTGGTAATGAGAATGTCCCTGGTCTGCCAAAATATCAATCCTGCCCATTTACTGTTTTCTACTAAGAAAACACTACAGTCCAGCAACTGTATCGTATCTGTTTAACATGATGAGGACAGTATCATTATTTCAACCTGTTTTACCACAACTGGGCCATTATGCCATTGCTGGATTGATGCATTGAATGCTGCATTGATGGAAAAACAAATTCTGAATTATAAGTGTCAGGATATCTGTTCCTCAAGAAAACATGGGTCATGCCGCAAGACAATGATAATGAGCACGCAAAGTGCTCCAAAGAGTGGTCAAAGAAGAATTAAATTCATCTTCTGGAAAGGCAGAATGTCAAAAATTCTTGATCCAATAGAAATTAGAAGTAGATCATGTGAGAAAACTCCTCACATCCCAGAGTTGAAGCTGTTCTGTATATACTGTATGAATGGACTTAAGTTGATGTGCAGAACTGATGATCAGTTACTGGAAGTATTTAGTTACAGCGATTTCTCCATAAGGTGGTTATAAAACATTCAGGTTCACTTTTTACACAAAATTGGTTCTTTTTACTCAGTTAATAAAAGGCCAATTATTATTTTTGTCTCATTTGTTTAACTGGGTTCTCTGGATCTAAGTTTAAAACTTTTTTTTACATATTTATGCAGAAATCAAGGTAATTCAAAATGTTTCACAAGTCTGTCAAGCACCACTCTAAATGTAACTTTACATACAACACTGCGACAATGACAACTATATTTTCCTCCACGTCATGTCAAAAACCATTGCATCTTTTTGAACTGTTGCTATTGCATTGTCATGGACAGTTTAATACACTTGGAGGAGAACACTAATCTTACATAAGCTAACAGATGCCAAGGATCGTGCTGTGTGTCGACCAGAAGAGGATGGGTTCCCCTTTTGAGCCTAGGTTCCTCCTAAGGTTTCTTCCTACAGGTTAGGCAGTTTTGACCAGGATGCTTTGTGGCATTAAAACCAACTGTGCTTTCTTGGACTGCTGTTGATGGATGACTGTGGGCCTCACTGGGGATGGAACTCATGATCTCCCAGGAAGTATACATTTCAGTCAAAATGTAATCTGTTGTAATTGTAATTGATAATTACTGTTCTAAATGAGGAAAAATTAGCTAAAATTGATTATGACATGTTTAAATACAGTACCTCCAGGGGCACATGCACATCTGAGCAAAGCCTCAACAAACTCCAGAGCTCCATAATACAAATTAAGAAGATTTGGATGTGAATTATATTGGCTTTTACTTGCCTCTTTTGAAGTGAAGAGGAACTATCTATGTAGTGAAAGTGACTATTTGTCATTGTCAACACAGCCCATTACACAAAGTTGACCATTATATAATGTGACTTCTGCATTTAACCCATCCACAAGAGGGGAGCAGTCTAGTGGGACAGAACCTTGCTCCATGCTACCATGTATATATATATATATATATACTGTATATGTTTTAAAATCTCTAAGCTGAAAAATGTACATTTTCTAAATGTTTTGCAAAATAACATGTATTTATGTAATGTTACTATAATCATACCAGACTCATAATCATATAATTTCATACATATATACGTAAACTCATACGTATGCATTATGTAGAGATGAGGCAAAATTGTCTTCATTACAAATTTTAGATTACTTTTCCCCAAGTTATGACAAAAGGGACTAAAATACAAAAAAATATATTTTTCAGTTTGTATGTTTAATGATTTGGAACATAAGGTATTTAATTAAGAAAATATTATGTGATGAAACACTGGATTTTTAAAGTTACATTTGTTCTGTTTTAAAATGTTGTAAATGTTTCCATTTCTTTGTCTTTAAAGGGGCACACAGCATGAATCCTCGCTATCTGCCCTGCAGATCTCAGGAAGTTACATTTATCAGCTTAATTAATATAAGATCAGATTTTTATGTTGCTCTTGCCTTTGAAGCATTACTGTTCAGATATTTAATCATCTTTATATCACGGAAAGTCAGATTAGACTCAGCTTTAAATGAGCCTAAACCCCCAAGCTACAATTACATACACAGCCACAATCTGATTGGCCAAGAGAGAGGCATAACTACTATTTACAGCAATGATGTATCTCTGAAAGCAGGACTGATGTGTTCTGAAATCCATGCTCCAAAACAATACAACCCAAATCATAAGTAAAAATCATCATTCATCATTGTATTACATCACATCAACATCCTACACCATCATTATATCATAAGCCTTAGTTGGTATGACTTTATTTTGAGTTTCTGCATTTTTTGTCTATATACTGGCTGTATGGTTTGGTCAGTCCACAGTAGTTGATGTACCCCTCAAGAAATATTTATTGATAAATGCTAATGCGTCCCAGATCTCTAGCTATGGTAAGGGGGAAGTGTGTAAGTGCATTTGTTTCAATGTTTATAATAATAATAATAAGAAGAAGAAGAAGAAGATGATGAAGAAGAAGGAAAATCCTGTAAAGATACAAACATATTGTCCTAAATGGTAAAAAGGATTTAACCTTAAGACAATTATACCTTAAATTTTTACTTTTCCCTGAAGAAAAATGTTCCTGTACAGTATCTTCTTGCTGTCAGTGTACGGAAAAAAACTGAATTTCAGGGAATCTTTATATTACAGTAACAATAATATTCCAGGTTATATCAAGACAAATAGCCTCACTGACCATTTATTGTTTAATAGCTATTTTTTTAATTTTTTTATAATATTATTCAGCATATTATAATTTTTTATAATATTATAAAACTGTTAATATTCCTTCTTTTAAGAGCTTTAAATGTTCACAACATTTGAATCTGCTGGATGGTTAGATCAAATATTCTCTAACAGACTAAGATCTTTAATTATTACTGCATGTTCATCACCTCAAAAGTCCTACCAGCATGAGAAATTGGGTTTTAATGGTGCATCCATTGATTTGTTTGTCTTGGCCTCTTATTTTCTCTATTATGGTTGGTTACAATCTGCCCGACTTTCCGACACACGGTTTAAATATTACTAGAACATCATGAAATAACTTCATCTTTTTTTCTCATTGGGATCAATCACAATCATATTTTGCACATACACACATTTAGATTGAAATGCATTTCTAGCCTTACTTGATGTTATACAACTTAAAGCAAAATCCAATTTGGAGAATGGTCCAGTCAAAATGTTTCTTTTTACTCTAAATACCCTCCCTAAAGGGGTTTAAACATGTAGATATTTCCTCTGCTTCTATTTAATCCTATTAATGTAAATTTTTAATATCTACAACTCAATTTGGAAAAAAAAAAGTATGAATGTAAATGTATGAAATGTAAATAAAAATGCAGTTATTTGATGCAAATGTCTTAAAACCATAGTCACAATAGAAAATAAAGTAGAAAACATCAAATATTGCTAGTAAGACATATGACTAAGTAATATATAAGAGTATATTAGATCCATCTGCTTTATAAGCTCGATGTTTGTGTGCTAACAGCATTTTTATATTTACACATTATTTCAAGACTTGCCAAATATAGAGAAAAACAACTACTTTGAGGTCATGGACTGTTGTAAAAGGTGTTACGTAAATAACTGAGCTGAACTGAGCTGAACTTCCTGTGTATTGTTCTCCTATCTTGCTGAGCGAATGGCTTTTCTACCCCACCTGCATCGTGCATTATTGAAGAAAAGACTCCGAAACCTTTTGCTTTGACACAGCTTGGGGCCTAAAGGCTTTCTCCTATCTCTTTAAAGATGAGGAACTGAAAGCTCCTGTGAGAGTGAATGTCTGGCTGAGTTGAGCCATGGTGTAGCAGGTGCTGTCTCTGGAGCTGCCCAGGCTTGGTGGTATTGGATGCAATGTGTCATGGGACCAAACAGCTGAATATTGCATGAGCTCTGACAGGGAGGCAGAGGCCGAGGTAAGAACAGATCCACTCACAGTGTTCAGAGCTGACAAGGCTTGGATTTGCTGGACACTAGCGACTGAGGGAAAGATGGAAATTGGTTTCATATCATAACCATGGACAAAAAAGTGTTGCCAGTGTCTGTTCCTGCCTTCAACTCATTTGAATGTACTGTATCTCAACTGTCTGGTCCCTCTCCCACCATAATTGTAACTGTTTATCACCCCCCAAAAACAAATAGCAACTTAGCTACTCTGCTGACCTACCTCTCCACACTTTCACCAAATAGTACTGCTCAATTTCCATTGTCTAAATTTAATATGCTTTTTTAATTTTTTCTAACCTGTAGCCCCTCCCCCCCTCCTTAGTGATCTTGTAAATTATTTTTATTATTATTTGTATTATTATTGTCCTTTTATTCTTTTGCTGTGTACAGTGTCCTTGAGTGTTCTGAAAGGTGCTTTCTCAAATAAAATGTATTATCATTATTTTATTATTATTATTAAAAGTTCAAAAGACAATATACACTGCTCCTGTGACCCTCAAACAGAAACACAAGGCCAGAAGAAGTCTCAACTCAGTCATGACTACACACAGTTGTTACGTAATTGTCTGACTGTGATTATTTGAGCTGATCACAGCTGACTGCAGTTCGTAGCACTGTTCAGAACCAACGTAACACATAAAACAAAATTGCAGAATGAAAATATTATATAGGGTTTATATACGGCTCCAGCCTGCAATAATCAAATGATGTGATTCATTAGATAATGGCAGTACAACATGCCATACAAAAACAAAATATTCTAAAGCAACTATACATATACTTTAAAACGAAAAGGAGATATAAAGGAAGGATTTATATATATACATAAACGGACAAAGAATAATGGATATACGTTTTAATTCATTACTTATTTCTTTATTTTTCTTTCCAAAAATGTATAGACTGGACTTTTCAGCAGTGTCAGCATATTTTCTAATGTTTTTACTTTTGAGTGTTTTCCCAAGAAACAATAGCGCAAAGAACATTACTTATCATAATCAGCTACCAGATCACACAGGCAACATATTTTGAGATTAATTTTAGTTTGAGGTTTGAGTTGATAGTTTACCATTTACACTGTGCACCTCCATGAATATGAACTGACCCATGGTCCAGCAGGTTCCTACCGTCCAGGAACCAAACAGTTGAAGTGGACTGGATTATTTTGTGATGTCAAACAGCTTCTTCTCCATTAAGCAAAGGTAGTTGAATTTGTGTTGTAGTTTACAAGTAGACAGAGCACTAAACAGAGTACTTTTGAACTTTTGCTAGTAGGATGTTTGAAATCTTAATTTTTGAGTTGGCTGGAACACAGGCCTAGTCATCTATACCATCCACAAGTCTCCATTTTTTATGTGTCACATTGCATAATGTACACTGCCTATCGTCAAAGACCTAGCAGCTTGTAAATAAACTTGCTAATCGTTTTTTGTGCCCTCATAGTTTCAAAATGGAATTAAGTATTTGCTGTATGTTGGAGCTGTATGGATATAAGCTGATACCCCAGTGGCATTGAATTAAAAATGGCCTCATTATGCAAGACCAGGGGTCTAAACATGCGTAATGTAATAGCATAGTGGTTTTCAAACAAGTCAGATCTTTCTGCATTCTAATCAGACTGCCTTGTCTTGAATCAACTGAGGAAATCGCTTAAAAATTGCCACCTTAATCTCGCCTTTTTCATAAGCAGTACTCACAAAGGAAAACAGACGTTGTTCACTCTGTCTCAGAGGTAACTAATCATGCTAATCGTGTAGGCTGCAGACAGCTGATCAGTCTCTGTGAGATTTCCATTGCATCATTATCATCCATCTACTGCTGTAGGTACCAATTTAAACCGAAGGTGATAACCTACATATAAAGCCATAGAGAAATAACTTGCACTTGAGTATTTGATATATGAATATATTTAACCTGCACTGTGAGCCAGATCTGTGGCACAGATATGCAAATGTTCTTAAACCAACATCATGAAGTTCATAAAAATATATGAAAGATTTTTATCAATTTCATCATCCATTAAGCTGAAGGATTCATACATAGTCATATAGGCCCATGCACACAATGCAAATGAGACAAAAACTATAATAAATTCAAATGGAAAAATTGTTTCTAGCAGCAAATTGGTCATCTGGAACAGAGAGAAACTCACACCAACCCTCATGCTCATGCCAACACACCAGTGCTGATACTCAGGGCCCAGTGAAAAGCCTGTCAATGAAGCCTCGCTATTTGATGGTTTAAATAAATGGAAAAACAAACAGATTGGAACTGTAGAGGACTGTGTAACACAAAAAAAACATGTAAAGAAAATGAGCAACATATAGTGAGATGGTAACAAGCATTTAGGCTTGTAATTATTTAAGATTTAAATGTCGCTTTAAATTAACACACATTAAATGAATTTGTAACTTAAATTAGGGTTTGATATAAAAAAAATATTAATTAATTAAGTCAACTGTGTAGCACAATTATCTGGTTTGAACAAATGTTGCTTTGTTC
This sequence comes from Lepidarchus adonis, assembly GCA_037576955.1. Lineage (NCBI taxonomy): Eukaryota > Metazoa > Chordata > Actinopteri > Characiformes > Lepidarchidae > Lepidarchus > Lepidarchus adonis. The sequence goes on from JBBIGC010038882.1 coordinate 8,752, forward strand.
AATTTAAATTGCTTTTTGCAAGTCTAAAAGTGTTCCAGTAGAAACCACTAATGGATATAAATGGTAATATATACATAGATACAGGATATAGTGATTTTATGTATGGCATTTGTTCCAGTAATCTTCTCACTGAAAGACTTTTGCATAGAAAAAGTCATTTATGCTGCTGTGTAAACTGCACTTATGGTCATAGTTTAGAGCGTTTATTAATTGAAGTAGCAATTATGGTGAACATTAAGCTTCTTCAATGTGGGGAGACCTAACTAGTGGTTGAAACTGAACATGACTTAACAGAAGAGAAAACTGAAATTAAAAAAGAGGTTAACACAGCACTACATTACATAACCACTTTCCAGAAAGAATAAAGTTTGGAGATTTTGTAAACTGCAATAAAAACAAAAATCTGAAGCTGAAGTCTTGTATCAAAGACTTGCATTAAAAAGTTAAAAGGAAGGTGATGTAACACAGTGGTAAACTCGCCTTCTTTTTGTTTTAGTAAAAAAACTTGTCATAACACATCACAGATTCTTGTTTTTATTGCATTTTATAAAATATCCCAACTTTTCCAGGGGTGGGGTTTGTACATCACCCAATATGATTCTTAAAATTTTGAAAACAGTATCAGCATCAGTCACAAAACTGCCACATACTGTTTGACAGCTGCATATGAAAGCTGCACCAGTAGGGAGCCAAAGTATGGCCCACTGAATTGAATTCAATATGTCCATAAACATTTATGTCCACTGCTAACATCTGGTGCTATAAACTGTGTTTTATGATCCTGACAGGTCTATGAACACACACAAATCACCACAAGCACACGTTGTAAATGTGTCGTGCAGGGGCACTTCTTCTAATACGCAGTTGGCACGCTTAGTACATACTGTGCATTACTGTTGCCATGCAGTGTCACATGTACTGTGTTGTTGCAGGGGTTTCAGTTATTTAATTTAATAGTGGCACCAGTATGGAACAGAGCAGATGTTCACAGCATAGCTGCAAGCTGTGTCGTTTACTTTATGTTATGGAAAAGAGAAAAACATACAGAAGAAAACTACATTTACTTACCTTACATAGAGAAGTGGTTTCAGGGGAAGGAAGCATAAGAAAAGAAAAGAGAAAACTAGTTAGTTACAGCAAATATCCACTGAATAGCATCTGATTTGATCTGTACTGGACAATGTGGTTTATTTGTAACACAAATACAAATAGACATGAACATAGATTTGATTTTGAAAACAGAGCATATTATACTGTATCTAACACACATATATTATAGAACAGCATAAATGCCACTTTTTAAAATCAGAGTTTCAACAGTATATAAAAATAGTCCATGGTTCAAGTCTACAGTATCTATTCATATGGTGGTTTAGACACCACCATATGAATTAGTGTTTTTTTTTCTTTCTTTCTTTCTTTCTTTCTTTCTTTCTTTCTTTCTTTCTTTCTTTCTTTCTTTCTTTCTTTCTTTCTCTTTCTTTCTTTCTTTCTTTCTTTTTCTTTCTTTCTTTTCTTTCTCTTCCTACAGATTTTCTAGACTCTAGATTTTTATTAGACGTATTTTATTTTACATTATTTTATTTTATATTTTTCTAGTTTTTGTGTGTAGTGGCAGTCATCACATAAGACATTTTCTGATTCTGATTCTGAAGTATATTAAAATGAAGTGTGGTGTGATAGCCAGTAGTGATTGTATGGTATTCAGTCATAAAACCCAATGTAATTCTGCATATTTGGCCTGCAGTGATTTTTTCATTCATTTTTCAAACCGTTTTTTTCATTTCTGACTATAGACACAAGGATGGGTTCAGCCTGAACAGGAGGCCACAAGGTAGAACAGACAACCATTCACACACACTCGCATCTATGGGTGATTTAGAGTAGCCAGTCAACCTAAACCACAAACCTTTGGACAGTGGGAGGAAACTGTAAAACCTGGAGGAAACCCACACAAGCACAGTGAGAGCTTGTTCACTCCTCGACTCGAACCCAGGAATTTCTAGCTGTGAGCTGACCACTCTAAACACCGTACACCTTGTGGAAGCAGTGGGCAGCCACCAAAGAAGTGCCAGACGAGTAGTTGGAGGTTAGTTGCCTTATCCAAGGGCACTTCAGCCTGTTGGCTGGTTCAGGGAATTGAATGAGTGACCCCTTTAGTCATAAAACCCATTTCTCTACACAATAGGCCCCACCTGCCCCACTCATACTGTCCTGTTTATATTTAGTCCCGCATATTCACATTAAAGTTATAAGAAGTGCTTGAGTCTGTACAAGTTTCAAAATGAGGCAAAATGCAGAACGGCCATTCAGAAGATAAGCAATTTCCATAGATCAACTAGTTTAATTCAAAGGTACAGTATAAAGAGAGGCTGATAGTGAGTGATGCAATAAATAAATTATGATGCCAAGATAATGGATGTTAAAACCTCCAATCACTCCAAACAGCCAATGCTATTGCTGATAACAAGGTCATATTTATTAAATCTGTAGTGAAAATATGTATGAAAGGTAAAACAATAGCCTGATACCTGAGATGGTACAACAAGGAATGTTTAAAAAGTTTCTACACTTTTTTATATTCGCTGGAAATGGTGAAGGCAGGAGGAGTAGTAATGGGCTGGGTCTGAGCATGTCATGTGACTAGTTCTGTCTGGCAAGCCGGTTGCTCTTGCAGTTTAGTATAAATTGTCACTCTGTTGGGAAGATGGTTGCAAAACTTTTTTAAAAAGTGCAGAAACTTTTTGAACAACCCTTGTATCTTAATGTGTTAAAAAAAAATTCTAAAAGGGACCCCACAGTATCTGCTGGCCTTCTGACAAAGTGTAATGATATTTGGGAACTATAAATGCTTGGTTACAATTTTTCTGTCAATTTTTACTTTGGTATAATGTGGGTATTTAAACTAGTACTGGGCAATAGTATTGTAGTACTAGTCGTGTTTCCCATTTCAATGACAAGTCTTGGTTGAAAAAAACATGGATAAATTCTTTACTTCTTTTGCTTCATGATTGATATGTAGTAATGAAGTAATATGTGATTAATGGATAGATAGATAGATAGATAGATAGATAGATAGATAGATAGATAGATAGATAGATAGATAGATAGATAGATAG
>JBBIGC010038921.1:0-11868 GCA_037576955.1 Lepidarchus adonis
TACAACATGGATTCACATGTATCACAGAACGTGATGGAGTGTGAGCTCCTATCTGCAGGATTTACAACTCTAGTCTCGCACCAGCAGAACTGTGTTGATTTTGTTCTTTGAACAAGGTGATGCTCATGCACGACTCATTTTGTGCACCAGTAAAAAACATATCGTCTTGAATTTGAAAAAAAAAAATCATAATTTATGTTTCACTAAAGAGGGGTTCGGTGAATGCGCATATGAAACTGATGGGGTTCGGTGCCACCAAAAAGGTTAAGAACCACTGATCTAGAGCATTCAGAAAACCTAGAGTGGAGTCTTGCCTCTTGAAAGTCGTCCCAACTACTGGAAATCAAAACGTGATGGTAGCCTGACATAGTAGGATTTCTGTCCAGCACCGGAAGAGCTAACCAATGGAAGAACTGCCAAACAAAACAGTAAAAAAAGTAAGAGCAGGGCTGCAAATATGAAATTATGGATTAAAATAAAAGTTACAAGCTTTGTTTAATCCCTAAAAATCCATAGGGAATTTTCAAAGGTTGCGAATTTTGAATATTTTAAATGTGATTTTAGCACGGAATAAAAATTCTGCCAGTAGTATGTCAATTATGATTTAACTAGCAAGAGAGGGTGCTAAATTTAATGTTTGATTATACAGACTTTGATTTTGGTGCCCCAATGAGACATCACATCTTACATCTGTGGTGAGAATTAACACATTGCATAATTTAAATAGCTAGCTAGCATTAGCTAGCTAGCTAACCCGGTTGTGTTACATAACTATAGTTCTGAGGCCCTCAGGATGTGTTTGACTGACTTCATTTCTTTGTGCAGATGGTGACGCTGTAGAAACAGCTAATCCAGACTGTGAGGGTGAGGTTTAACACTGCGGACAGAGCGCACGTCAACAAGCTTCTACTGAAATTGGATATGATGACCCAGGACGAGTCAAAATCCCGCCCAATGCAGTGAGCGCTCTCGCTAACAATGTGATACACACCATGAGTATGTTTTACTGTACTGCACAAAAGTCTTCAACAGTGCAAACTGTTTGTTCTCATTTATCTCAGCAACGAGACTCTTTCTGCAGCAAAAACGCAAGTTCTCATTAGAGTAAATGCAAACAAACAAAAAAAAGCAGTCAAATCTAAATGTGTTTGTGTGTAAAAAGTAGTTGTGTGTTGGGAGCTGTTAGACCAGTGCAGGTTTAGTGATTCCCCCTCAATGGTTTCTACACAACTCCAGGCTTCTACCAGAACAACTCTGAAATGGGAACCCAACACATTGAGAAACATGCACTGTTCATTTTATTCATTTATTTATATTGATTCTAATATTAGTGATTTAAAATAAAATAATAAATACTCTTTCTGCCTACTACTCTTACATATACATTTCTCAGGGGCCGAAGACTTTTGCACAGTACTGTACTCACCAACACACACTACGAAACTGTTCTTTTGTGACTACGCGTATGAAAATGCAAGAAGCACTGGGTCAATAATTGCAACGCTGGTCAATTTGCCTGTGTGTCTGAGCAATGGCCCACACAAATTGGTCCAATCAGGGGCTCCCAAGCGTCTAAAGGCCTAAGACTGGAATCTGATCCCACATACCCTTTTGAAGATTCAGCTGGATTCCTGGGTTGAATAAGTTAAAATTCATGCTGACCAGCCAGAGCTCTAGATTCATGGATGCAGTGCAAACAAATTGTGTCAGATTAGCACAACTTGCTCATGGCAGAGCTTAAAACGACTATAGCTTAAAGGTTGGACATGTCTGCGAGTAGAACACAGTGACTGGAACCCATTTTGTTTGTTTAGGTGTATCTAAATCGGGCAGAAAAAGATGGTGCTTGATGATAATCGACCTTCAATGTTAGCCCGATGATAACGCTCAGCCATCTTTGGCCAGTGTGTTGACATGCAACTAAAAAAAGATGGTGTCTCAGAGAAGCTGCATGCTGGCCTTCGATAAACGCCCTCCCAGCTTAGTGACATCACACTGAGATGGGAAACCTGGAAATTGTCATGGTGGACATTTATTTTAATTTTTTTTAATGTTCTTTAAATCCACCGTCCATTGAATGGTCCCTTGAGCATTCTTAGGGGTCCAAAGAAGGTCTAAGGAGAGGGATACTTGGCATTTCAACTGTTTTCCATACTCTGTGTTTTCTCATCTGTGTGGTAACACGAATATTTATGGCTACACCTCAGGGAGCTGAGGGAGAAGCTGCAGCCGGAGGTGGCCGAGCTGATCAAACAGCAGAGACTGAATCGGCTGTGTGAAGGCACCTGTTTCAGAAAGATCAGCACTCGCCGCAGACAAGGTGAGTCACCACCACTGACAAACTGGTGTGTTCGGGGCAAACTTGGGACCCTAGAAACACTAAGGTTGTCCCCCAGTTCAATGTGATTTTGCATAATTTAGGTACGTAACAAAAATCAGCCTCTCCAGACACTTCTGAAATATAAAGTTTACGATGTTAGCTTAAAATATGTTTAGCTTGGAAATTATTGGTTGTATCTCCTAATTTTATGGCCAAACAAAAGTTAACATAAGAGGGGTTCCATAGTAGGATTGAAGAATAAAAATGAAAGAAAAACATTTTTGTTGTTAGACAGTGTGAAATGTGGTTGCATGCTCAATTTTCCTCAGTGATTTGGCACCTTTTGCTCAAAAACTCAACGATTAGGGAATCCAGTTGGTTTCTGTGCCATATAGGAGGTAATCGCTATCTGTATATGGTCCTGTGCCTTGGGTCATCTGTTGTACTGCTCCTCTAGATGAAAGAAAGCACAGAAGTATGATCAATATGAGATGCATTATGAAATCAACGGGTTCCAATGGATGGATGAAAGAATAAAATGATTTTCTTCATAGCTGTAATATACAAAGCTGTAGGTCAGCTGTCCAAATACTGGATTTAATGGCTGCCTAAGCTAGCCCATTAGCTCACCAGAAATGTTAGCTTAGCTGAGCTAAATTAGCATGGTAACACAGCTGGGTATTTTTAGCTGAAACAGCTAGTTAACATACACACAGGTGGATACTTTTGAGATAAACTAACTGGCTAACACCCACTGCTGGATACAGTTCAGCTAAATTAGCTAGTTAACATACTCATAGAAAGATACATTAGTACAAAGTTAGCTAGCTAACCCTCTCAGCTGGATCCTTTTAACAAAATTAGCTAGCTAACATACACAGCTGGGTACTTTTGAACTGGGTACAGCAGAGCTAAATTTAAATCTATGTGTATAATATATTTCCCTTTTTTATAGCTAAGTTGAATATGTTGTCAGAAATAAACTAAACCTGAAACATGCAAGATTTTATTGAATACAATAAGTACCGTTAAGAGGAAAAAACAAGATGCATTAAGCCATTTATATGTGAAATGAAGTTTATACTCAGAATCTTTAAAGCAGATTTGGTATTAGAATAATAGAAAATGTCCTGTGTGGTTTTAGGGGAGGAAAGCTGGATAGAAGGATGATTGACAAGGGTGGCTTCAGCTTCGCCAAGTTTGCTGGATGTAACTTTAAAACCAAAAAGATTATAAGTAAGAATAATAAGAAATAGAAGAAAAATAAGTTGGTCTAACCTAACCTAATGATTTTAATTTCCGTTTTTTCTTTATACACTCATGTAAGGTGCTGTACACATTGTATATCATGGTTTTCTTTTGCTTCAGATAAATTTTGGTATTGTCGTTTGTCACCAAACCACAAAGTACTTCACTACGGCGATGTAGAGGAGTTCGCACAAGGGCAAATACCCCATGAATCTCTCCAAGAAAAATGTGAGTACTTTGGTCTCATCTGAATAATTATAATTATGGGTTATTTAAAGCTAAAAATAAAATGAACTAATTCATTAAAAATGCCATGTAATAAGTTTATGGCAGTAACGGTGGGAAGTTTTTTTCAAAGGTCTATTTACAGACACGGATAACTGTACAAAACCAAATGCAAAGATACTTTTGACTATTAAGAATAAACTTACAAGACAAAGAACTCACACAGATACTGAGATACATTTATGGAAAATAGAACATACAGCAAGCTATGAAACTAGGAATTCACGAAACACAAGGATTTAAGTACTACAACAACCAACAAAACACCTGAGTGTACGAGGAGACCTAGAACGAGGGACCAGGGGGCAATGGGCAAGGCTAAGGCTGTGGACATTGGCAAAAGACTTCGTTAATAAACAAAGGGAAAGGATACATGGCACATGGCATTGGCACTGTTAAAGTAATGCCATGCTCACAATTTGGCAGTATCTGAAACTGAGTGTATACATGAGATTTTGGACATATTGATTGACTGGTTTGGTGTTGTAACCTTAAAAAATTGGTCCAGATGGATCACAAATCCAGGGACTTGGGCTAGATGTAAATGAGCCACAACTTCGCTAACTCGTATTTTCAACATAATCATGTTAAAATTGTTTTACAATTTCTAGAAGCTGGTGTCATGTTACTCGTTAGTGTTACAATGTCTCAGGTGTGTGAGGGGTGTACTTACTTTTGTGAGACTCTGTAGCTCAAGGTACATCACCCCAGACCTCATTCTGCACTTTATAACAGCGTAGCTCTGCAGACAAAAGATGTGTCTGCTTGACCAGTCTGCTAGCAGTCCCGCCTCCTTTTAAATATGTACTGCAAGAAAAACTGCAACAATAAGTATCCTCAGTTCCCAAAGTGTAATAAAAAAGTTAATGTAATAGTGTTAAACTTGCCTTTGGGCAAACTGTTTTTCAGATTTTGTTGTAGGCAACAAATTCCAAATCTGCATGTATTTCCAAAATGCATTTAGGTTGGTCAGTTGAAAAGATTTGAAATATTTTTTCATGTCTTTTCAAGTTTCAAGGTTTAAAGGTGGAATCCAGAGTTCATGGGTGGATGCGAATTTTAGAGATAAAATTGTAAATTAACCCTTAAAGTTCAATTCAAACAATTTCCACAAGTCTTGTCAGTTAAAGAAAATCACAAATCTTTTTTTTTTTATTGCATTTTGCAACTTTTCTAGAGATGAGTTTTGTACTTGACACCATGTATGCCAACAGGAATGGTTTTCCATGTATTTCTTTAGTAGCAGTAGCAGATATCAAGGCAGTGATCACTGGGAAAGACTGCCCTCATATGAAGGAGAAAGGAGCACTGAAGCAGAATAAGGTAAAATTGCACAACACAGGAAATGGAAAGGCTGAAAAGACTCTTCAGTTCAGAATTTTAATTAGACAAAGTGGAAGATGCATTTGAGGAATTAGAAAGATGGAGTTAAAAACTGTTAGACACATTATGAATCGCTTTGTTTAGGCCTCAGTCTTCTCCCGCTACAGTGTAACTTCTTCGCTGACCTTGCCCAGACCTTCCCAACTTCATCAGCTCTCCCAGCGAGTGACTTTGCCGGGCACATACAATCATGACAGTGCTGCCATCTGGTGTGGCACCGCACCTGCAGAAAAAATGCTAATGGGGACGGTAGGAGAAGGCAGAGGTCAGCTACAGAGGCTCAACATGAATTCATTACTGCTCTCCTTTTTCCTAGGAGGTACCGGAGTTGGCTTTCTCTGTTCTATATGAATCGGACGAGTATCTTAATTTCGTCGCTCCTGACAAGAATGAGGTAACCTTATTCTATCCACAGCATCTCCTCCACCATTTCTGGGTTATATGATTAAGGCTACATTTCTAAAAACGCATGGTGGTGCAGCAAGAAGGTCCTGGGTTCCAACCCCTGGGGTAACTAGCGCTGCGTGGGTGCTCCAGGTTTGCTTTTTAGGCGGACTGGCTACTCTAAATTGTCCATTTGGGTTGGACAATAGATAGCTTCCTGTCCAGGGTGAATGCTGCCCTGTCACGTAATCAGCTGGGATTGGTTCCAGCTTCCCTGAAGTTTGGAAAATGGAAAAACTGCTTAGATGCATTAAAGTGAAACTGAAAATTTCAACTTATTTGGTAATTTTCCATCAGCATCAGCTTTAAAGCACTCGTCTATACATTAAGCCAATGGGCAGTTAATTCCATTTCAATTGTGAAACATGTCCAGAAGTGTCCATTTTTCTGTCAAAAGTACTAGGAGATTTCTCCTGTGGGTGTGCACACATTTTCATTACTTTAAAACAGTTACGGGTATGTTGTACATGTTATAACGTTATTTTGTCACTATTATTTTTATTACAGGTTTTTTTTTGTGTGTGTGGTTCAACCCCCCCATGTGTGTGTGTTCATTGTAAAGCGACCTTGGGTTTATGAAAGGCGCTATATAAATATAACTTATTATTATTATTATTATTATTATTATTATTATTATTATAACAATCAGCAGGAATTACTCTCTCAAGCTGTGGGTTTTAGTGAGTGAATGTAAAACAGCTAATAAATATGTATGTAAAAATACATATATTGAGCTTTTCTATATTGAGGTTTTACAGGACATGCAATCTAGGAATAGATTTTTTCAGATGGAAAGGGATTTTGGTGTAATATGTTTCCAATGTAATAGTATTGTCATGGGAATAGTCAAAACAAGGAATTTTTTAATTAAAAGTCTAGTTTTCCCCCATCTTTCTTGCCAAAGGTATAATGCTTGACATTTCAATTTTTTATATTATTTAATAGTATCTATAATAATTTTTCATTTTCATGTAATTTACATTCTGTTGTCATAAGAAAAATGTAAGTTTTCTATTTTTTTTTTATTTTCTTAGTTGTATTCAGGTATACAATAGAGATTGAACAGTTCCTGACATGCTAGTCTACTGTTCCTTCAAATTTCTTCAATTTTAATAATTTAATAATGTTCCACTTCTTTCTTACCTCAAGTTCTGCATCTGGACTGACGGCTTGAACGCGCTTTTGGGGAAAGACATGACCAGCGATCTCACCAAATCCGACATGGACACTCTGGTCACGATGGAGATCAAACTCCGCCTGCTGGACCTTGAGCACATTCAGATTCCAGACGTTCCTCCTCCCATTCCCAAAGAGCCAAGTAATTATGACTTTGTTTACGACTACACCCAACACACCCAGCAGCAGACTTGAGAGTGGACTAAAGCGCTTCGTCCTCGTCCTCTACCAAAGTCTGGAACGAGAGAGCAGCATAAGAAGCCAGACAGTGTCTCCATTTCCTGGTGTATCTGCAAGACATTGAACGAGTGAATGGCACAACCCTTCTTACAGGACTAGAATGTGTTGGTTGTAGGTTTTCTCCCATAATGTGTGTTCTGTACGGTGAAAGATCACAGCAAGAGAATGCCAGTTATTTGCACAGCTACAAGCATCATTGTGTTGAACACTCAAAGACGTGTGGTGCAACTCTTTGTAACATTTATGTTGTAATTAAAATTCTTAATATGTGACCCCACCAGTGTACTTCTGTCTTCACGCTTTCCTTCCAGATTAGTAGTGGTCCGGTATAGGGCTGGGCGATATGGCATAAAAATAATATCTCAATATTTTTAAGCTATATCGTGAGACACGATATACACTACTCATAATAAGTTAGGGATATTGTTATTTACATGTGCGCTTTTCCTATTTGCACTGAATTTTAATAAAATAAGTAAAAGTTCCCTTTGATATTACTAATAATGTATGAGAATAAACACTATTTTCATTAGTTTAATATTTATTACCCCAAAATTTAGACAATAACAGGGAAAGCCCCAAATAACAAAAATTGACAATGTCAGTAGCGGGTGTTTTCACCATTTGCCGCAATGACCGAAACGTCTCATTCTCCTCACTCGCCTCATGTTGTTGTTCTTAGATCATGCGTTCCACTCTTCCACAAGTGCTACACACAGTTCTGCCAGGTCACGTGGGGGTGGGGTACAATCATGCAGCCTCTGCTTCAACTGGTCCCAGACGTGCTCTATGGGGTTCAGGTCAGGGACATTGATGCCAAACCATATGAGTCTCTCCACCTTCCTGAAGTGGAGCTGTGACAATTCTGCCACCGTGGTGGAGCATTATCATCCATGAACAGAGAGTTGGGGGTGTGCTGGTGGAATTGGGGGATGATGATGGGTTCTATGTCTTTGTGGTACAAACACTGTGTGTATGACATCCACTAACTCTCACAATATCCATAACTTATTGTGAGTAGTGTATATCTTGATACCTTGAAATTTCCAATAATTTACTGTAAAAATGATCAATTTGGCCCGATGTTGCATAAAATTACAGCAATAAAATGAATTTAGCCAAAGTTTAACATAGTAAATGCTTTTACTTTAAACCAAAGTATAAGTATATAGAACTCTTTATTTTAAACCAGATTGTAGCATAGCAAAGACTATTCTAAACGAAAGTTTAATGTAGCTCCATTTTAAACTGAAGTTTAACATAGCAAATTCTTCTTTTAAATTGGGAAATTGCAACTTTATAGTAGCAAGTTCTTTAGATGTTTTGTGCCAAAAACAAGCCTGTCAACAGCTTCTGGCTTGAGTGATGCCCGGTGGCGTGTAACTATATGACCACTGGTACTAAATAGCCTTTCGGATGGGGACTGGTTGAATCTGGGCTTTTCCACTGTACTAACTGGAGCCATATCTTTGGTGATATGTTTTATTAAAGTGGTGGTGATCCCATAAGCAATTATCACAACTCATTTTCTGACCGTTCACCAACTATTATCCGGTGTCGACCACAGGAGTCAAGTACAGATCTGGTACAGTGTTCTGGATGAGTGGAGAAGAGCTGTCTGCTTTGACGGTGCAGAAAAGTGAAACTCGAAAGCGAAGTACAAGCTGTTTTACGATAACGTTAGGATTAATATTCAAGTATATATCTATACTCCATATATCTCACAGCCCTAGTCTGTTATTCTATCATCATTTCATTTTTCCTTGAGTCAGTTGAATCAAGGTTTAAAGGAGGAATCCAGAGTTCATGGGTGGAGGTGAATCTTAGAGATAAAATTGTAAATTAATCCTTAAAGTTCAATTCAAACAATTCCCACAAGTACACCAGCTTCTGCCGATGACCTGCAAACCCCTCCATCTCAACAAAGGTGGAGCTGAACTGGTTTCTACACCCTCTTTATTAGCATAATACTATAGTGCAGGAAGTAGTACGGTATATCGCGATCACTATGTGGAGGAAAAGGCCAGAAACAAAGACAGTAAGACAGAACATTAGACGATTCAATGAATGGAACAGCAGCACAGCCTGCAAACTCCATAAAGCTGGTTTAAAACATTTTATTGGACAAATACAAAAGTTTGTAGTCAGACTATGGTACATTAAATGACACGGTGTAATCACAAGCAAAGTGGTTGGTACTGGAGCTTAGCATGGGAATGTTGGAGAATGCGATGTACGATTTGGAAATAAAAAGTCATTTTTTAGAGCCTCTGGAGCCTGAGCAAACAATGTTATCTATAATTCAACAAGTACACGGTTCTATTAGTTTGATGTTCATGTACAAATGCAGCTAATTTTATTGGTGGTTTTCAATTTTAATGGTCATTTGATTACAGCTTTACACCATATCAATTGCTCCTAATAAGGCAAGGACACCTGTAGAGTGGACAGGCCTTCAGTTTGGCCATATGCAACCCCGAATGTTCTCAGTGCGTTACCTGGTCTTAGCCTTTTCCAATGGTGATTGGATCAATCAAGACACATGTTAATACCTGGTGTGAACAGGGACTTCAAAGTAATACACATTAGAAAATTGGTTACTCAATGAAAAATAAAGTACATTACATTTTTTCACTGAATTATGGGTAAACATGAGTATGTTTATAAGTACAACTAACTTATGCCTTAGTCTTAAGATCTTACTTAACTAATATTATTAACTTGATTATTATTTCATCACAACAAAACAGAATCATAAATATTTAACCCATTTTTTCAATAGTGGTTACTCCACTAAATCTTCAGATAAACAGGTTGACCCAGGTCTGTTTGGGCAGGGACAGTGGTCATCCAGGAAAGGATCTGGGCCCCCTGGTCTGGCGCAAAAAAGCCATGAATATCATTAAAACTAGAAACTGCACATAAGCTCAGCACAGGTTCTATTACAGTATGCCATTATTATTGGAAAGCGGGCTCCCCCTAGTGGCCCGTTTGTTTATTACATTTTGATTTCCAAAAATAAATAAGCTAAACAGCATAAGATGGCAAACTATTTTGAAAATAGTCTCTATTTTCAATTACCCATTAAAATCTAAAAACTTTATAATTATATTTGTTTACATGTTCACAAAAAAGGATCCAATACCATATCGTCATGTGGCAAAAGTTAGGATTATATGGTATTTTCCATCAATGGAATGACAATCAGGTTTGAGTGGGAAACCCTGTGTATGAGGACCTCAAAAAAAAAAAAGTTGTTGATGCTCATAAAGCTGAAAAAGGTTACACCATCTCTAAAGAGTCTGGACTCCACCAGTGAGATTATGTACAAATGCAGGACATCCGACGCTGTGGACCATCAACGATAAACAAAGGGTAACTTCTAAGCAGCTGAAGACCTGTCTCACATTGGAGAATGTTGATGAGTTTAACATCAGGAGAGCACTGAAGAACAATGATGTAAATGGCAGGGTAGCAAAGAGAAAGCAGCTCTACCCCAAAAATATTGCTGAACATCTAGGTTGAAAAGATCATTTGAAGGAACAATGGTCCTTGGAGAATTTTTTGTGGATGGATGAAGCCAAATAGACCATTCAGCATTGAAAAAGTGTTTTATTTTGAGAAAGACAAACAGTGCATGCCAGCATAAAAACCTTATCCCATCTATGAAACATGGTGTTGGGAGTTTTCTGATATGGCCTGTTTTGGTGAACAGCTTACAATTATTGAGGGAACAAATCATTCTTTACCAGATCATTTTAAAGGAAAATGTCATGTAAAAATAGATCAATAGAAGATAAAGCAGCTAAAATCAGTCCAGAAGAACCAGAGATGCAAACATCAGGAGAAGTAAAGTGGTGTGCAGTGTCCAGTGTTGTGGTCTGTAGAGTGATTAAGTGCACAGACAGCAATGTTCACCCAGGTGTTTAAGTGTTCAGTGCCTGTGGTGTGTGTGTGGAGGCATGTCCTGATTAATGAGTCTTATGGCCTCTGGATAGAAACTCCTCCTGAGTCTCTCAGTTCTGGCCATTATACTCCTCAGCCTCCTGTCTGATTTCAAGAGGAGTCCATGAAGATCCTGAAGACCTGAGTCTTACATCATTGGTGTAGATGACCTGCAGCAGCGCTCCGCTGCTCGAATCACCCTCTGCAGGGCTTTACGGTCCTGAACACTGCAGTTCCCAAAACAGCACGTGATGTTCTGGGTCAGGACACTCTCCACAACACCTGTGTAGAAGGTCTTTAGGATCTTTGAAGAGACCCCAAACTTCCTCAGTTGTCTCAGGTGATACAGGCGCTGCTTTGCTCTTTTGGTCTGAACGTGGATGTGTTCAGACCATGTCAGGTCCTCTGAAATGTAGACACCCAGGAATTTGAATCAGTTCACCTTCTCCACAGGAGTCCCACTGATGTTCTCCACCAGCTCCTTGGTCTTGTTGATGTTCTGCTGGAGACAGTTGTCCTGACACCATGATGCCAGGCTCTACCTCTGCCGTGTTTGAGATGAGGCCCAGCACCACTGTGTCGTCCGCAAACTTGACGATGGTGTTGGTGCTATGGTTGTCCACACAGTCAGGGTATACAGGCAATATAGCAGGGGACTGAGCACACACCCTTGTGGAGCTTCTTTGTTGGTGGTGATGCTGCTGGAAGTGCAGTCGCCAACTCTCATCACCTGTGATCTGCTGGTGAGGAAATCGAACACCCACCTGCACATACAGCTGTTGAGACCCAAGTCCATCAGCTTAGAGAACAGTATACTGCAGTGGTTC
>JBBIGC010038942.1:168-11868 GCA_037576955.1 Lepidarchus adonis
TCTGCAGTTGTAAATGTGTCAGTCTGTGATCAGTTCTGCAGTTGTAAATGTGTCAGTCTGTGATCAGTTCTGCAGTTGTAAATGTTTCAGTCTGTGATCAGTTCTGCAGTTGTAAATGTGTCAGTCTGTGATCAGTTCTGCAGTTGTAAATGTGTCAGTCTGTGATCAGTTCTGCAGTTTTAAATAATAATAATAATAATACATTTCATGGCGCCTTTCAAAAACCCAAGGTCACCTTACAGAGAGAAAGATCGGACAATAAAACAATACATTATAATACAATGACCCAGATTCACCACCTGACAGTTGTGAATAGCTTACCATGCAACTACCCAAATTTTGTCACTTCCGTTCTCATGATCCATTTAGGATGACGGTAGCAAACATTTCTCCAAAACCACATATCGTAAAAACAGAGACACTGAAAAAAGATTAATTAATTATTGGGGTACATATGGCAGGAACTTGTTTAACAACTACTGTTCCATGAGAACAGTGACTAAAGTGCTATCTACATTTAGAAATAACATATGGAATAGATAACATTAACTAGGAATCAGGAAACTATCACACTGTGATAGTAATGGTTATACATGTGATGTGTAGAAGAGAAACAGGAGCAACTGTACCTCACTGGCTGAGGTCAGTACATGTAATCAGGCTGTTAACTCACAGACAGGTGATTTATATTTAAAATATGAATCAGAAGGAGACACGCAGAGATACGGCCTTCATAAAATAAATTTTGTAAATATTATAATAAATGTGAATCCACTGTGTAATTATGTAACTTTTATAGCAGCATCTTCCTGAAATGCACTAACAACGATCAGAGTAATGTCCTCCTCTGCCTCTGACGCATACGCAATGCGTAAATGGTTCTTTCAGAATAAGTTTTCAGTGCTGTTGTGGTGATCTCAGGGTTTTCTGCCATGACTTTCATTCAGAATATCGGCAAAGTTGAGTCTCTAACATACTTAGATGCTATGGATTGAGATCGTATTTTTAAAAAAAAGTTGTAAGGCCTGCGGCCCGGTTCAAAATGCTCCACGGCTCGGTAGCGGTCCGCGGCCCGGTAGTTGGGGGCCACTGCTCTAAAGGATGAGCCATCAGAACTTTTATCTTTAAATGATGACATAACAGACGACAGATGTTTTTCATCAAGATGTGCTACCTAGCAAGCAGCTGCTATCTGCATTGCCTGTGTGTAACAGAGATTAAGCATCGCTGGTATTAACATTTCTGTCATTATATGCCCATTAAGAGATACACTAAAGCTCTTCACGTCTGGCAGTCAGGACACTCAGTGCCATCTTACTTTTGACTGCCCACTGATCAGAATTACTGAAGGGGATGGACAATAACTTAGGTTGAGAGACCCCAATCTAACATTTTGGGTGGATATCTGAATCTCTGCTAGTATTGCAGGGCTCCCATTTTTAAAAATCCTGCCCAGCATGTATTAGCGTTTATTTAAAAGTGGAAAGATTCCCAGAAAGTTGGACAGAATAATAAGCATCATTCACATGCAAACTGTTAATCAAGCTAACAGAATTCCCCTTCATGAATAAACCAAGATCTGAGCACTTGTATATTGATTTTTTAAAACACAAATCACACAAACTGGTATTGATAATCATAGTTTAATGTTTAGATATTTTAACTGAAAATAATTTCAGTATTTTATGAAATGCTCTCAGCCAGGCATTACCTGATAAGGGGTAAACGGATGGAGCATAAAACAGTCAGCATAAACGATGCAATGGAATATAATAACATAAAGCTTTCATTGCTGTTATAATAATATTCGGTTTTTCCTTCAATACGAATGCCAGAATGCCGTTTTTATGATTGTTAAATTGTTCCCACAAACGGATAGCTGCAACGTCTGTTAGATTTTAATTGTATTATTTTTATATTTTGAGGGATTTGCAATATAATACAAACTAGCTACTGTAAAATAACTGATATATCGACCCATGGATATCATTTGATTACAAAATTATTATTATTATTATAATACATAATATTTATTGAGGAAAATGGCTGTAAATAGATTAGTTTCCTCTTCAGAAAGGAAGGATTCCACATTACAGAGTAGAATAGCCAGAGACTTAAAGAGGCGGAGGAGGAGCACAGGCCCGTCGAGATATATTTTAATTTCGGCAGTTTGTCTGATTCCTTAGGTAAAAATTTATTAAATTCGGTGTGACTTAATGTCTGTCCTTCTCTATATATACATGTAGAGAGATATATGAATATAAATATATATTATATCAAAGCGGGAACGCCGGGTGTACTGTTTGCGCTCTTGTTTGCTAATGCTACTTCGAAGTTAGTTGTTAGCAAGCTTAGCTTAAAGTCGACCAGCGTACACGAACAGTAGACTTAACTAGTGTTTGTGCCTTCGATACAACTAAATATAATTTCAGCACAGTGTATGCATTTAATTTACAAGTTGTTTTTTAGCTCATATTTTGCAGAATTAGAAAATAAGTTTAGCAAGTTAGCTTCCCGTGCACCGGTTAGCTAACGACGAAAGCGGCATAATTTTTAAGTTTTCATACCTGATTGAGGCTTTGTTGTTAAGGACATGCACGATAAACAACTTCGGAACCGCAATCGGAAGCGAAAATTTTGTTTCGCGACCTGCAAATACGTGTAACTTCGGTACAGTGACTTAGGCCTCAGTCCGCGGTCTTGAGTTGAGCAGCCATCCGGGATCCAAGTTCGTGATTTTGCCAGTAAGCTGGGCATTCGGCATGGGCGACAGCAGAGGTGAGGCACTCTGCATTCTGATTTTTAACTCCGAATACAATTTTTTATATATGTTTCACATCTTAACTATTAATTAATTTTTTTTGCTATTTGTTCTCGGTTATAGTTATAGGTCATTACTTTCAGCATCTAGGGATATGATTAGTTGAGGGAGTTAGCATCAGTTTGTGGTTATACAAGTTATTGACTTCAGAGAAAGACAAAACTGTTTTATTCAGGTAGCAATATTTTCTAATATTTTTTCTAATTCCAATGATTGTGTCAATTTTTGTTTGAGACCATTTTTAAAATTGTTATATTCATACTTATAAGAATTAATTTACTAACCCTACAGTAGGGACATTTGCAGAAGTAAAGCACCAGAAGGGATGGTGAAATTATAATAACATGCAGATACCAAAAAATAATAAATAAAATGGATCATTGTTTGTGGAACAAGTCTACAGTGATATTGCACTAGAGTGAGTGTGGTGTGCTGGAAACTGTTGATTGAAAAAACTGTCAGCAGGAGAAGAAAGGATTTCCAACTTCTCTCTTTGTCAACAACATTTTTGAATAAGTATTAAACATATTGGTCTTGTTTATTTGCTAAAAACATTTGTCAAGTTTTCATTCATGGCCAAAATAGAAATAATCCACTAAACATCTTTCCTTGACAGATTCTCATAGTCCAGACAGCTCTTCTGTGTCATCAGGCCAGCGCTCACCCCCATTAGCCTCCTCAACATCTCCCATGACATCGCTGCCTCCTATTACCTCCACAGTCAACAGTCCCATTAGTAGCATAGGATCACCCTTCTCCGTTATTAGTTCTTCTCTGGGTTCTCCATGCCTGCCTGGGACACCTTCTGTGGGCTATGGCCCTATCAACAGTCCCCAAGTAAGTTCTTTTTGGGTGATACTGCGATACCAATGTGACTTTATGTTAAGTTATTATTATTTTTCTGCCCATACGTGAACAAGAGAATCATCATCATGTACAGGAGATTAATATCAGATAAGTAATCTTATAGAAGAGTTTTTATACCTGTACTGGTACCATATTATTTTACATAATCAAAAGCTAACTTGTATGAATTTACTCCTTGAGTTGCTAATCCATTTAGGGAATAAAAATATATGCTGCCTTGAATAAAAATTTCCAAACAGCTGTTTGAAAGCTTGTGAACCCTTCAGCTTTTTAAATATATATTTTTGCATAAATATGACCAAAAACATGAGCAAATTTCCCCAGATTTGCCATAAAAGAGCCTAATTAGACAAATGATACTAAAATATTATAGTTTATTATACACATTTATTTATTGTGAAAAATGCAGCATTTCATATCTGTGAGTAGCAAAGTCTTTGAACCACTAGGATTAGCAGTATATTTGAAGACATCAGTCTGGTGTTTAAATTAGTGGGATGACAGTCTGTTGTGAGTAGGCAACATATTTTATTTACAGTGCATGGATCTATTAAAGTCTGATATTCAGAGCATATTTGTGAAGTGTTTCATGGCACAAACAGACACAACTTCCTATGACTCTGAAAAATTAGTTTTTTAATCTGAAAAAAAAATTAAGCTCTTGAATTCTTTTGCAAATAGATATGAATCATAAAGTACTTAAAGTACTTTTAGTATATTTAACTGAACAGTAGTAAATGTGTTAGGTAAATATTCTTTATGTTTTAGGGGTGTGACAAAATATCGATATGGTGATATATGGTCGCCCTTACATGATACGATAATCGATGCGCTGGCTGCAATATTGCTATTTTCAATTAATAAATATTTGCTGCTACTTTGACTCACTGGCGTCGCGCTGCAAGAGACAGGCGAAACTTGAGTAACTTAGTGAAAGGAAGAAAGCTCTGCTAAGAGACGCCCCAGCCACATGTAAATCTAAAGTCTGGCTTCACTTTGCTTCGCTTTTAGAACAGTGATGGAACAGTCCATGGATTATTTTATGAAGGCCGTATCTCTGCGTGTCTCCTTCCCGCATGAAGCCTACAACCCGGTCGATGTGAGTAAACATGCGTCAACGTGAGTAATAAACACACATCGCTGGAGAGCTTTTTTGAAAATGGGGGAAAGACCCAATAATGAAAGTGTGCAGAATTGCACGTCCCCACCAATATCTAGCGTTTGCTGAAATGTCTTCAACAAACATTTAGATTTAACAAAAACGTGAAGCTCCATAATTCGTTTCGTTAAACTAGAAGCTGTACCGGAGTTTGAGATAGCTGTAAAAAAGAATAGCTGAGTAAAAGAATAATAAAAGCCACGGGTCACAAATAGCATCACACTTTCGAGTGAGTCTTTGTGCTGGCTGGTTTTCGAAGATGAAGGTGCATTCACGGCAAAGCTGGAGATACCCTGTGTGAGTGAAGCCGAAGTAGTGGTTTCCCAGCGCTTCCAACGCTGTAGCAAAACAAATACAGGTAACAATAGCATTGCTGTTACTTATGTAAATTACTAATTCCCCCGCCCATGTTTCTGTGCCGTATCGATTTGTTATTGTCGTGCGTTATATTGATTATAACAGAATCGACGTATCACAATTATATCCTTGTCGTGGGCCACGTATCGCATATCGTATCATGTTTCCTCAACTGTTTGTACATTTTGTTTTACGCACCACAGAAATAAATAAAAATGAAAAATCATATCAGTAATTATCCTTTGTCATTTTACAGATCAATTCCACTGTGTCAATGTCTGGTCTACATGCTGTAAGCAGTTCAGATGATGTTAAGCCACCATTTGGCTTGAAGCCACTTTCACGACACAGTCCTGGACCCATACTCTCCCAGAAACGCCTTTGTGCAATTTGTGGGGATCGCTCCTCTGGTACTTACAAAAGCACATATTGAAAAGTATGAAATTAAACAGAATGATAACACTGTAGTGATGCGCAATATGATTATGAGCAGAAAAAATATTTAAAACCTGCTAAAGTTTTGATGCAGACTGTTATACAGTCCTTGCGTGAAGGAGTGATTTGAAGAATGTCCATTCCTCTTTCAAAGTAATTATTAGGGGTGTAACAATTAATCTACCAAAATAGTACATGATCCAATGTATCGTTCTGACACATGAAAATCAACGTTTACATCAATGATTCACATTGCTGGAAATTAAAATTACTGGATTGTTGGCTTACACTCCTATTAATTATGACCTCTCAGTAAAGAATTAAGTGTGAAGTTCTTGTTTAATTAATAGATTAATTAGTAGATTGTTTAATTAATAGAATTAGTAGATTTCTCACAATACGGAAATATATTCTTATACAGCCCACTAGTATTCACCTTTGTATTGGTAAGGTGAAGCTATGTAGAACTTAATGAGTTAACAATACATTTGTAATTTCTTTTACAACATTTATTCATTTTTGTAATATATCTAGGTAAACACTATGGCGTGTACAGCTGTGAGGGGTGTAAGGGCTTTTTTAAGCGCACTGTAAGGAAGGACCTAAGCTACACTTGCAGAGATAGCAAGGACTGTATGGTTGACAAGCGCCAGAGGAATCGTTGCCAATACTGCCGCTACCAGAAGTGCCTGGCTATGGGCATGAAGAGAGAAGGTAAGACTTATCTTTTGCCTTTACACACATGTGCAGGAATGCAAACATTTAGGAAAAGATCACATATTCATCAAAATGGAATATGTATACAGTGAGGTTTTGAAATTGGGGAGAGGGGGACTGGTGGCATTTGCTTCTGAAAGGACATAAAATAAAGAGGGCAATAAATATAGGTACATTTTAGTTTAATATCTATATGGTTCTTTCATTAGCCTTTATGAATTAGTGTTCATAAGTGTTTAAAACAGTAACACAGTTACCACAATGTTTAAATATTGTAGGAGATTATACGGACTATATCACTTTATATTCCTATAATTCCATTTACAGTTTCTACTCTGACACCTCACAAAGGGTTAAAACTCCTTTACTCACAACAGGAAGGACTTTTAAAGTTTTGATGCACAGAATGAGTCAAAAGAGCATTTGATAGTTAAAACAGAAGAATCTTTACTTAAAATTTCTCAGAAGTTACAATAATGGTGAAATTGAGTCCTTGTTTTCAGTCCCACCATGTTCAGAAAAAAGTCTCCAAAAATCCCAGGGTTGGGCGAGGGTCTCGTCGGCATGACCAATTGTCAGTACCTGTCCAACTCACAAAATTCACCCCACTGTTCTGGGTTTTTATAGAAGACTCTTTACATTGCTTAGACTGGCGACTGCCTGTCACACCTGCGTCAGTCAACTGTCAGTGAAGCTTATCTGTTCATAAGGAAGGAACTGGTGAGCTAATTTCCAAAGACCTTATTTGGTCATTGCCACTTCTGGGCTGTCCATCATAGCTCGTAGCTTAGCTTGTGCTAATGTAAGTCAAAACTGTGTTACGACCATATATGGGCTCCCTGTCCCTGAAAAAATGTCTTAGCTCATGTACGCGCTAACACCAGTCAAAAAATATGTTTAGTCTATCAATTTCTCAAGCTGGTCATGTAGCTCTTAAGGAAGGAACGGATTACTTAATTTTTAGAAACCTTATTTGGTCATTGCCATATTTGTGCTGTACATCCTTACATGAGAATTTTAACAGACGTCAGTCAGGGCTTGCCTCTGTCTTAAGACATGTCACCAAATAGCCATGGAACTAAGTAGCTAAGTAGCTGCTAGTCCAACTTCAAGCTGTCCATCATTGTGACAATTAATTCGTATGCCTACTAGATTTTTTAAGCTGTCCTTCAGCATGCGTGTCAATCAGAAGTCATGTGTGTAAAAGGCTTGTCCGTGTTTCACTTGCTGTGTCAGAGTAAGTTCGGAGAAGCTTGTCTGAAGGGGTGTCTGGTGGAGCCAATGGCAGTGCTTTGTACTGTCATCCCATTGGGCAGTGGTGGCCTAGTGATTAGGACTTTGCCCCTGAGATATGAAGGTCGCAGGTTCAAGACCCAGCCCGGGCACCACTGAGGTAACCTTTGAGCAAGGTACCGTTCCCACTTCACTGCTCCCCGGGCGCTGTTGATAGCTGCCCGCTGCTCCATGTGTGCACGTGTGATGGGTAAAAAGCAGAGGACAAATTTGTGATGCACTGTGTGCAGTGGTGTATTCACAATGATCGGAAATCACGAATCACTAATCACTAATTTTTTGAGTGAGTGGAGGCCGCCTCCCCCAACAGTATGTTGTGATTTTAGCATTGTTATCCTAGCTTATATTGTCGTAACAAATTGAAAATGAATCGGGCAGCAGATCTTAACATTAAATTGATATTTGCTGGGTATTCAATTTTCCCTCAACCTATATTCCAAAGACGACACTTATAAAGACAATACCAGTATTATAGGACTGAGGTTTCTGTTCACAAACACAATCTACTGCAACATATTGGCTGAAATATTTAGTGTTTGTATCAAGAACACAGTAACTAGACATCATTTCTGTAGCTGCATTTCAATGGAGATTGTAATCAAAGTACATATTAGATTGAATAAAAGACTTTTTAGTACTAATACTCAACTGCTAGTTGTAGTAGCAAATTCCATACATAATTTATTTAAAGGGGATGGTAGAAAATGAGAATATAGTTAGAAAATGCAGTAAATGTAATTTTAGAAAATGAAGCAAGCAAAACAATAAACTTTTCATGTTATTTGCATGTGTAACAGCAGTTCAGGAAGAGCGCCAGCGGAACAGAGAACAAGATGGGGAAGCAGAGTCTACAAGTGCTGTGAATGAAGAGATGCCAGTGGAAAAGATTCTGGAAGCAGAAATGGCTGTGGAACAGAAAACAGAAATGCATCCTGATGGAAGCTCTGGGACCAGCTCTGTGAGTCCCAGTCCTCATAGTCCGAACAGCCATGAATTTGTAATTAATTGACTCACTGAAACCACAGATGCAATGCAAAAGCCTCAAATATAATTGTCTTGTCCTGTGACTACGATAACCTTTTGCACTGTCCATCTCCCGCCAAACTCCAATCTCTGTTTGTTTCTCGCCCGTCTCACAGCCAAATGATCCGGTCACTAATATTTGCCAGGCAGCTGATAAGCAGCTCTTCACTCTGGTGGAGTGGGCCAAGAGGATCCCACATTTCTCAGAGTTGCCTTTGGATGATCAGGTCATTCTTCTGCGTGCAGGTAAATGTTAATTGTGTCGATAGTAATTTTGAGGTATTGCAGCATGTGTAAAGATCTTGTCAAATTAGTAAGGTGTTTCACCACTGTGAGCTGTCAGAATAGCTTCATTGTTCCTTAATATACAGTGGTGGACCACAACATGAAAATATTTGATGGCTAAAGTGAATAACATTATCTTAGTACTTAAAACCTTGATCCTTTACACTTAATGCCATGAACTGGCCCTATACAATTGTCGAGTCAATTTTATTTCTATAGCGCTTTTTATAATTACTGTTGTCACAAAGCAACTTTTCAGAATCTGAGTTCAAGCGCCTACCAAGCAAGGAGCAAGAAAAATGTTGGGTTACTGTCGTAACTGATAACATGAGTGAGGTATCTCATTATGGGAAACGCACTTGGAGTGACAGACCACTGAAGCACCAAAGACACCATGTCTGTCTGAAATACGGACCAAACACTGCAGCAGTACAGGAGCCCCTCCTCCCCAATATAACCTACTGTAGTGCTGATGGATGGCATTCTCCGCTCCTCCCCATGCAATGCAAGCAGGGATGTGTGGTGAGATACCTCTCATGTTATCAGAGAACCACGGTTACGACACTAACCCAATGTTCTCTTTCAAACATTCCCTCAGTATCTCTATTTATGGGGACTGATATGATCAACTGCCATATTGTATGCTATCTGAAGCCATAATTCACCTGAGAATGGGTGTGAAAAAGGGGAAAGACGTTAACACACAGCTGCCCCCAAAACAGACTTGGCTACTGTGGGGGCTGTAACTTCCAGACTGTAGAACCTGACGAATGTGTAAGGGGTAGCCCAGCTAGCCGCTGCACACATTGCACGAATTAAAAACCCTCTGAATAATGCCCAGGATGCCCCCAGGCCCCTAGTAGATTTGGCTTTTAGTCCCCCGGGGGTCGTAAGCCATACTGATGGCTTCGAATATCCAGTGAGATAAGCGCTGAGATGAGATGGCCTTCCCCTTGTAAGGGGGAGCCCAAGACACGAAAATCTGGTAACTGTTCCTAAAAGTGGCAGTTTTCTCCATGTATGCATGCAGAGCCCAGACCGGGCATAAGCAGTGCAGCATGTGTCTCTCCCTCGAAAAGGGAAGGAGGTGGTTGAAAAGCAGTTAATTCCAAGACGCAATAAAACGCAGTGTACCTGACTTTAGGTACAAATACCATATTCTGTCTCAAGGTGACCTTAGAATCATCACCACCGAAAACCACACACGAAGGATGCACTGACACTGCAAGCTCACTGACCAGCTTAACCGAAGTAAGGGCGATCAGTAGGGCCGTTTTCAGTGAAAGCATCTCAGTGTCCATCCCCTCAAATGCCACGTTCAGAACCAGAGGTAAGTCACCTGATGGGACAAGGGGACGCATGGTGGGTCTCAGCCGTTGTGCGTCTTTCATAAAACGGCAGATGAGTGGGTGCTGTCCCATAGCTTTACCATCAAACCCAATATTACAAGCTGAAACTGCGGGTTGAGCACAGGAGAAGGCCCTTGACCGTGGAGAAGGCTCTGCCCTTGTCCAGCAGTTCTTGTAGAAAACACAGAATGTCCGGTACCGAACATAAGAAAGGAACCACACCCCTATGTTCACACCAACGTTCAAATGTCTGCCCCTTATTATCATAGACATTGTGGGTGGAGGAGGCTCTAGCACTCTGATTGGTGGCAATGACCTGAGCGGGGAGGCTCGCGGCATCCAGGGATGAGGAAATACAGAGAGTAAAAGCCATGCTGACTTTCCTCTTTCGGTTCGAATGTACAAGTGAAACTTGTGGTGGAAAATAAGTATTTGGTCACCTACAAACAAGCAAGATTTCTGGCTCTCACAGACCTGTAACTACTTCTTTAAGAAGCTCTTCTATCCTCCACTCGTCACCTGTATTACTGGCACCTGTTTGAACTTATTAGTATAAAAGACACCTGTCCACAACCTCAGTCACACTCCAAACTCCACAATGGCCAAGACCAAAGCGCTGTCAAAGGACACCCGAATTAAAAATGTTGACCTGCACCAGGCTGGGAAGATTGTCAGGACCAGCAGCTTTACATAATTTAACTGTGGATAGAGTTTGTTGCACTGCAGCTGTGGTCAGGCAGATAAGCTCATTTGGGAGAGGAGAAGATTTCCTTCTATGTTCAGTATTGAGTGCATTAAATCCATGTAGTTACAAGAGTTTTTTTTTATTAATTGTCTTTTCAAATTCTCTCAGAGCTAAATTAGCAACTGTGGATGAGTTCTGCTTCTTTAGTTGAATACAATAAAACAGACTCAAAACGGATATCTGAAAAAAATACCTTATGGTGGGCTATTGTTTGTTTAATTTTGACTTTTGCAAGTTTCATATTTTTATCTTTTATTAGTCTTTGGAAAGTCTTTACTGTATGTATTATATCCAATGAGGTGATCCCTGCCCAATTCTAAGTTATAAAGATTAGACCGTTAGTCTTACATAAAATGTTTTTTTTCTTTTTCTGCAAAATAAGCACTTTAAAATATAAACAGTCAAAAAAATCACTCTTTTTACTAAATATGGGTTATATTTCTCTTTTCTCATATTTCTCTTTTCGCTAACTTATGCTTTCCAACATCTCTGATTTTTGTAATTTTATTATGTATCTTTTTATTTACATTTATTCATTTTTCTGATGCTTTTGTCCAAAGCGACTTCCAGGTAAAGGAAACAATCAGCATAAATTCAGACATGACAACACTGATGTGCGAGTTACAGGGAGTTCAATACAATCTTCTTA
>JBBIGC010038962.1:0-11866 GCA_037576955.1 Lepidarchus adonis
ATATATATATGTATCTATGTGTATATATATATATATATATATATATATATATATATATATACACACCTTTATACACTATGTATGTGCTGAATAATAGGAGGGAATTATTTACATAAAGTGTATTGTATTTAAAGTGCAAAACAGCTTGTATTGTACATGTGCAAATGAAAAAAAAAATAGGTTAAATTTAAGGTTATTCGTTGTAACAGAACTGCTTATATTACCAGTAAACACTGGAAGAATGCATGTTCTAAAATTTTAGACTGGTAGTGTAATAAAAATCGATGTTCATTTCACATTTAATTTTACTTCATATTACTGTGTGCAGTGTTTTTTACTGAGAAGTTGCTTTTGCATATGACTACATTGCTGTATTTGATCTTTACTATAATTATATAATCTGTTTGCATGTGAGAGTTAATGGAAATGTAGCAAATTGAAAAAAAAGATAATTGTAATTGTGAAGATAACTTACTTTTCTTTCTCTCATGGTTAGTCGTTGGATGAAACCATTTATTATCAATCAACTGTGTTTACTCTTTTTAAATCATAATCACAACACAAACTACCCAAATGACCCCGATCAAAAGTTTACACACCCCAGTTCTTAATACAATGTATTGCCCCCTTTAACATCAATGACAGCTTGAAGTTTTTAGTGGTAATTGTGGATGAGGCTCTTTATCTTCTCAGATGGTAAAGCTGCTCATTCTTGCTGCAAAAAGCCTCCAGTTCCTGTAAATTCTTGGGCTGTTTTGCATGAACTGCCCATTTGAGGAACTCACCAAAGTGGCTCAATGATATTGAGGTCAGGAGACTGAGATGGCCACTCCAGAACCTTCACTTTATTTAGCTGTAGCCAATGACATGTCGACTTGGCCTTTTGTTTTGGATCATTGTCATGTTGGAATGTCCAAGTACGTCCCATGCGCAGCTTCTGGGCTGATGAGTGCAAATTTTTCTCCAGTATTTTATGATAAACTACTGCATTCATCTATCACTCCAAATGCCTTTGTGCCAGAAGGTTTGAGGCTTGTTTTTGTGCTGTTCGCCATATTGTAAGTGTGATGCTTTGTGGCATTTGCATAGTAATTACTTTCTTCTGGCCACCTCGACCATGCAGCCCATCTTTCTTCAAGTGCCTCCTTATTGTGCATCTTGAAACAGCCACAGCACGTTTTTTTAAGTTATTTGTGGGTTTTTCTTTGCTTCCCAAACTATTTTCCTGGCAGTTGTGATTGAAATCTGACTGTGGTTTGGTTTCAACAGAACCACTGATTTTCCACTTCATAATTAGAGTTTGAACACTGCTGATCGACATTCCTTTGATATTTTCTTATATCCCTTTCCTGTTTTATAGAGTTCAACTACTTTTTCCTGCAGATCCTTGGACAATTCTTTTGCTTTCCCTATGACTTAGAATCCAAAAAACATCAGTGCAGCACAGGCTGAAAGACGCATGGGTTTTATACACACCCACTAATCACAAGCAAACAGATCACAGGTGAAGATGGTTTCCTTTAACCATTCAAACCTGTTTGTGTAAAGTTGTGTGCATGTTATCAGGCTTTTGATCAGGGTCATTTTGGTAGTTTCTGTTGTGATAATGATTTAAAAAGAGCAAACAGTTGTCTGACAATAAATGGCTTCAGCCAACCGTTAACCATGGGTGAAAGAAAAGTTTTTATGTTATCATTCATATTCTCTGACAAATGGCCAAGAAATCAGCAATTCTGTCAGGGTATGTAAACTTATGAGCACAACTGTATATGTAGCCTCAAGCTGACATCTTGGCTGGCCTTCTTTGTGATTAACATAATTTTTGTTCCTTTTTATTTCTGCAATTCTTTAGTCAAGGCTTTGCTTTGAGACGATATTGGATGTAGAGCCAGGTCATGAAGCCTTGGTGAAAGGTAAGGTGTAGAACTGCTATAAATGATAATAAAAACAGTACTATCCAGTGTGCATGTCACATAAGTAAGCCTGCAAGCGCTGCAATGAATCTCTCTTTTTCTTTCAGTCTGCTTTTTTTGCGTACTACTATATTGCATAGTGTATATCAGTTTTTCAAGGTCAGGTTTGAAGACCACATCTGTGGTATCAAGCACTATAGTCCAATAAAAAAGTATTGGGAGCTTTTCAGTTGTACTCTACATTGCTCATGCATTTGCCATGTATTATTTATTATTATTTCTGTTGTCTGTAATGTCTTTTTATATTTAATTCCAATCATGGTTGCACAGAATTGGTCTTTAAATTTTGATTGATCTGAAGGTTATGCTGTTGAGAGAGAATAATTGACTAAGCCCTGCTGAGGGGGCAATTTATCAAATAAGACTGAGAAAATAATGATGAAGCTTCTGGGCTGTGAGTACACCAATTAAGCTGCTATGAAGCTGGCTACCTTTGGACTTAATTCCTCTAACATAAGGGCCTTTTATAGGCTGATATTTCCATGTCTCACTCATATTTTAATGATAAAATCCATAGTTTTTGCTTAATAGTAACTGTTCCAGTGCTGAATGCAAAACTGAGCTGTCAATTTTATTTCTATAGCACTTTATACAACTTATGTAGTCACTATGCTTTGTTAACTTTGTCTAATTTGAGAAAAGCAGAGTTGTTTCCATGGGACGTATCCTAAAATTAGTTTTATTTGTTGCAGCATTTTGTACAATTCTTTATTTATTTATTTAAAAGGGTTTTAATGCTGCACCTTCAGTCAGAACTACAGTGCTTTTTTGTTATAGATTATCTGACACTAGTGGAGTTGGAAGAGAAGAAGACCCTTCAAGAAAAGACAGCAAGAGAAGCACTGAAAGAGGGTAAAGAAGAGCTCGCACTCGTGCCTGACTTGCTGACAAAGCTGGACAGAGCCAATGAGAAAAACTTCTACTACTTTGGAGAATTAGAGCTTCTCTCACAAGCAATTAAAGACAGTGAGTGCACATTAATGCTTCATGCACTTCTTCACCCACAACCTCTTTACTACAGCTTGTGTATCACTTCTTTTGTTAGATAATCAGGAGCTTGCTCTGCTGGAACAGGCAATGCATTTATTAGAGCAAATTTGCTCTGAATATGTATCTACCTGATTTGGTTTAATCCTAAAAGACAAGACAATATTTGCTGTGTTGGGATCAATATGTAGAGGAGAGCAGTTTGCGGGGAGGGCATCTCATATCCCCCTCTGCTCTTCATTAGCACTGCATTATAAAACACTCTTATTCATGCCAGGGCCTCAGAGGCAAACTGTGATGGCACTGGGAGCACAGAGGCCACGACAAAAACCTAATAAAGGCTTTCAGCTGAATCCTTAATAACTTATTATTAGATTTAGGCACCTAACATGTTCCTTGATGTACAGCACTGCATTTTTACCCTGTAGTTAGATCTTTGAACACACTGAAGTTTTTAAAGAATGACACAACAGCCTTTTGGTACATTTTAACTTAAATCATTCGTGTTAAATAAAATGTGTCCTGAACTCTTTACTACTAAGCAATTCCATTAAAATGAAAAACTATTTTCTCAGTGGGTAGTTATCAACAAAGGCAGAACGAAAGCCAAGTTCCAAAAACCATATAAGCTTTTTTTTAAATGAATAGCTCCCAGCCAGACCTCTGGTCAAAGAAGATACCTGAATGGGTCTTTGTGGGCTAATTTCATTCTACAGAAAGTGTATTGCTCTTGGCAAGATAAGAGTGCTGTCCCTGGCTACTAATGAGTTTTTATTTATTTCTTTCTCCCGCTCTGTCTCTTTTGCCCTTGACTTAAAGGGATTGTGTTTCTGCGGCTGGCCAGGGTGGTTTGGTGTTGATATGTGGCTCTCGCTATACACCTGGTTCTGCTGACAGTATCTTCTGTTCCTCCTAGGCACTGGGCAGACATTATTCCGATTAAACAATGGCTTCAGTATCATTGCTGGCAATAAGGCGGTAAGGAGGTAAGGTTCCTGAAGAAGAGCTGACAGCTTGTGATAAGTCTTGACCATTTGGAACATGTTTATACAGTGACTTTCCAGAGTTGTTCATTCCAGTAGAACCTCGATCCTTTTGTTGAGGTGTTTTCCTGCATTGCTGTAAACTGTGCATGGACATCCATTGATTGGACGCAGTGTTAGATGCCTCAGACAACTCCCTTCATCAATAGGGAGATCTTTAAATGAAAGCATCAAAATACAGTCCATGGAATATGTTCCTGCCCATATTGATCCTGAATTGAACCTTCACTTTTTCACCAAACTTGCAAAAATTCAAAAGGCTATAACCTTACATTTTTGTGCATTTTGGGACGTTTTCAGATTTGATTATTTTTGTTACACACACGTGTAAATCAGTCTAAAAATGCCTCTATAAGAATGAACTAATCTGAATAGCTCTTAAGTGTTAGGCTTATGCTGTCAGGTCTGGATGGTTTTCTTCTAAAGTGCATTTAGTTATAATTCAACATGTTTTGCAGCAAGTGTTGAGCTGGAAGAGGTGCTTTATGATTCAATGCACCTGTCTATTTGTCTCTGTTTCTTTTCAGCTGTCTTGCAGGGTTTTCTACAGAGCCATACAGTGAGGAGCTGTGTGTTTCTGTGCTCCGTTTGTGGAGGGTAGTTTGTTGTCAAAATGGCAAGTATTGCTGCTTCAGTTTTACTGTATTTTGCTTGGCTTCCTTTCTGTTTTTAAGTAGGTTTGTTTGCACTGACAACACATTAACACAATAAATTAATATAATGAAAAAGGGGGAAATTCATGAGGAGCAAAATTTTTTAATTTTT
This sequence comes from Lepidarchus adonis, assembly GCA_037576955.1. NCBI lineage: Eukaryota > Metazoa > Chordata > Actinopteri > Characiformes > Lepidarchidae > Lepidarchus > Lepidarchus adonis. The sequence goes on from JBBIGC010038962.1 coordinate 4,769, forward strand.
ACATTTTTTTGCTAGGATGTTCTGAAACCTGACAAAAAGTGATAGTTATTCATTACAATAAAAATGAAAAAATAAGCAGTTATCAAAATGTTTGTGTGCAGTTTGCCTTTTATTTTAAAGGTGAATTTCCTTGCATGTAGTGTGCACTTCTATATAATTATATACTATTTTTCTTATTCTATTTAACATTCTTTCTGTTTTCAAGCATTCACGTGTAAATATTTCCTTCTAAAACACTCACTTGCAGAAGAAAATCAGCACACGTTACTGCAGTTTTCCAGCTCAAGAGAACAGATTGTCCAATTGTTATCCTCACAAGTATCAACAGTGCAACAAGCATGTCTAACACTGCTCTGCATGTTCTGTGAATCCCAACATGGGAGGCGCCTGGTGATTGAAAATCTAAGTCTGCACAGGTATGAGATATTTAATTATTTAATTAAATTTTAAAATACACTGTAAAAATTATCCTAGAAAATATACAGTTACATTGTGTGAAGGTTATTTAAACCTCTCAAATAGTTTTGCAATCTAATTTACAAAAAAATAGTTCTTATGGGAACTGTGTATTGAAAGGTTCATTATAGAACCAAAATGATTCACTTATGTTCTACTCGCCAAAGACGTTGGTGACTTTTTTATGAGTAATGTGTAATTACAAGCATTATATCTGTACATTTATAATATACTTTTTATTATAATATCTCTATTAAAGAAATAATATTGTATTACAGATCTGATTGTTGCCACATGTTTAATTCCACTCGTTTAACGGATTTGCTTTATCTGCAGGATGGTGGAGAACTTGATGGATTGCGTATGTAGGGATGTCACATCGGGAACCATGGCACTCACTGTTTTGGAGATGCTGGCTGGAGAAAAGAAGTACGACTCAGTCAATATATTTACTCCCACTTCACGCCCACTGCTCTCCCACTGGGCACGTAGGTGATGGATGCTAGTGAGGCACAGCTCCTTCTCAAAAAGCCTGCACATGACCCACCCAAGACCCCATTACATGTCCATACATCACAGCCAAGCATATTAAACTGAGACGTATTCAGATTCATTCAACTCAATAGCCAAGTCCCTGTGAGAATAAAAAATGAACAGGTTTGAGATAAAACAATCCATCACAGTTCAGTGTCCCACATCTCCTTTCTCTAAAGGAGAAGAGCCTCTTTCTTTCACAATCCATTCAACCTCTAATCAAAGCTGTAAAGTGTGGATTATAGTGAGTGCTCATGATTAGTTGTTGCAAAATTCCATATTCATGGTCAAAACCAGAGCTTTATGTCTTTCGTGGTGACAGGATCAAGGACAAACGATTAGGTATCTTTAAAATATAGATTATTGTTTATGAAGTGTGACACAGAAATCTGTATCTTCAGTCCAGATGAGTAACAGCAGCTGCTATAGCAGCAGACTGGGGTTCCCTGTCCAACAAACATACTATTCTACACCAAGACCTTGGACAAGACTCATAATGCTACATTCTCCTACACCTCTTACATGTTTTAGCTGAACATTTTGCAGATTTGAAAAGCTAACATGTAAACCAAATCTGCATGGTAAGATAAATGGGACCAATATTAGTAAAATAAGTTAAATCAATATCTAGTAAATAAAGTTCAATGAACCTCAGTGACGTTGTGATACACTGTGAGCCACTTCACCTGCGAAAGTAATATTCAGGGTGAATATCCTGAAGATATTTTATCCTGGAGGAAAGTCCGATATTTGTCCTCGCAGTGAGCAATTTAGATATGTAAGATTTAAAAGCTCTGTGCTCACAGTATGATGGTGCACTGGTCAGCTTCATGTTATTATGAAATGTGTTATTTGTGCTCTTTTATTTGCAGGTTTCGTATACAGTTCAGAGAAAACTTCACAGCATTTTTTGCTCCTCCTTTTGAACATTTGATGGTAAGATATTTTATGTTTTGAATCTCTCTCACATTTTCAACTGTAGCGTATAACATTTTATTTTATGTGTAGGGAAATGTATCAGCGTCCAAGCAAGATTTGCTCATTTCCTTCATTTGTGTGATTGGGGCCATGTGTCAGGATGCAGTCATTAGCAATAAGATGGCAAGACGGGAAGAATTTTGGAGGAGCTCTGTCAGTGCCATGGTACATTTTTTTTTTATGTGATAACTTTCGTAACCTAAAGTCATGTCCAGGTAGTTTGTCACGGAATAATGCATGATACTGGCTTGTATGTTGATACTGTATAGCCTTTAAACTAATATTAGAATGAATGCAAATAATAATACAGTAAATTTTGAATTTGTCGACATGTTTGCTCAACCATTTCCAAAGAAATCCAAGTGTTACTTGCAGATAACATTTAATGTTTTGCCAATTAATACTTCATTAGATTAAATCAAGTGTGATGCTAATAATATTTCACAACTCAAAGTAGAAACCTCGAACCAAATGTTTGTAATATTTTTGTTCCAGCGCTGCTATGCTAGCTTCGAATACAGAAACATTCTCTACACTCTCCTGGGCCTGATGATCAACACGGCCTCTAATCCCAATCCTGTCATCCAAGTAAGAGGGGGTGGGGATGTTCGTTGGCTAAGACTTTGTGTTAACACATTTCTTCAGAGAAAGCTAGTATGGTGATCTGGATCTGTCAAGAGAGAACGTATTGTAATCAAGTCTGAAGCAAAGTGAGGGAGCCATTTTGTGGGTGTTGGTGTTTATCCCACAGGAGCATGCTGTTGGGGGCTGTAGCACATGTGTGGTCCTGTTAAGTGATCCAGATGGAGGCATCATCACGGTGAGTGGATTTATGTGTTTTCACCAAGTCCAAGGTGAAATCAAACCCAGCTTTTCTATTTGCAGGCTTCCCAATATACAGTAGGGATTAACTGGTCATTCCTAACTGCAGGTTATATTTTCATTTGAATAATTAATTTCCCACTCTTAGAAGGGCACGCATATTTAACTCATTAATTAATTACCAGTGATTGAGAATGGAGTGCACACTCACAAGGCTACAGTGTTAAACCTATAATCAAATGTCAGTCATAACTGGTACTGTATTTCACATACTGTATGGCCAAACCATGGTAAACATTTGATGCCTACAGATGTTTTGCTTAGCTATCATTTTAAGATCTGGGGAATTCTTGAAGAATGGAAGGAAGCATTTACATAATGATTGGGCAGAGGCCCTAGGCATAAGCCTAGAGACAGTTGTCAATCAAGTTGAGTTGTCAATCAAGCTTCCCACATTTTCCTCTGAGCTGTACAATGTTGGTGGATTATAGCTCCCATGGTGTTTTTCAGCCTGTAATTATGGTGAAGCAGTAGCGCTCTGGTTTGCCCATGTGTTGAATAATAATAAAGATTTTTGACTTTTTCTGTGATTAGAGCAGAAGTGGCGACAACGAATTCCAAAGTACAGATTGGGCAAAGCTGTCATCCTCCTCCTAGGCTGCCTCCAAAAACTCTCACCATCATAAAGGTGCACCCTGAGAGTGGAGTTGGTGTTACAGATGAGTGACTTTTTGTTTTTGTCTTTGGCATCAGAGAGCTGCCGGGTTGCTGAGTGCGGTCCTTCCCAAGTCGACGGCTGCCACTCAGGAAGTTGTGAAGCAAGGAGTGGTGAAGAAACTGCTGAGGATTTTGAAGGTTTAACACATGGACACTATAGCCTCTTTTAAATTGTAAAATGCTTGATTTTAAAAAACCTTTTTAAAAACTATTTTGAAATCTGACAAAAAATATATTATAATATTTTGAAGACATTTATTCCAAAAACAAATTGTGATGCCTTGTAAAATGTAAATAGGAACACAAACGTAAAATAAAAAGAACACACTGAATAGCAAATCTCATTAACAAATATTTTACAATAGAACATGGGAAACATATCAAATGTGAAAACTGTGTAAATGAACTATTTTAAGAAAAACTTTGAATTTGATGATAGCAACACACCACAAGGGTTATGACAGGGTAGCAAGGGACTGAAAACGTAAGTGGTACTAAACTTAAGGTTAATTGGCAGCAGGTCAGTAACACAACTGGGTACAAAAAGCATTTTAGAGCGGCGGAATCTCTCAGAAAAAAACATAGACAGGTTTTACCAATTTGCAAAAATCAGCATCTACATATATAGAAGAATTTCAGAATAATTTTCCACAATAAAAAATTTGGAAAGACTTTAATTATCTAATAATTTACAATACATAATATAATCAAATTATTTCAAGTATCTTGAGATTTCTGTGTGCAAGTGACACATCTGAAAATCCGTATTGGATGCATCCTCAAGCATCACTGCATTATCAGAGCAGAGTTATTTGGAATTTGCAGCTTTAACATAGTTATATAGTCCATAACAAAGTTATAGACACATTTTAGAGCAACACATGCTCCCATCCAGATGTCATTCTACAAGACAAAGCTAAACCGTGCCCTTCATTTATTATAACAGCATGGCTTTGTAGTGGAAGGATCCATCTGCTGAATGGCCTGTCTGTAGTCCAGATCTCTTACCAATTGAAAACATTTGGCTCATCATAAAACAAACAAATTATGACAAAGAAGACCCAGGACAACTGAACAGCTAGAATCCTATATATCAGACAAGAATGGGACAAAATTCCTCTCCCAACAGGTCTCCTCAGTTCCAAGAAGAGAGGATGCTACACTGTGTTAACATGATCCTGTCCCAACTTTTCAAAAATGTGTTGCTGCCATTGAAAATGTTGCTTAAAATGGTATATTTGTTCATTTTAAACTTTTGATATGTTTTCTATGTTCTGTTATGAAGAAAGAAATGGATTGTGGGATATACAAATCATTACATAATGTTTTTATTTCCATTTTACCCATTTTTTTTTTAATTGGAATGGTATGTGATGTGTGTTTGCTTATAAAAATGATTAAAGTATTGTTATTCTAACAGGAAGGACAGCTTATAAGCTCGAGATTCTCCATTAAAGCTCTTGCCGTGTGTGTCACCTGCAGCCAGCAGGCCTGCGAAGAGCTGGTTAAGTTTGACAAAAGTGAGTATTGAAGGCCAGGGAAAGGCTATTGTAGAGCAGTACTGAATACACCGTTCCACATTAAGTTTTAACAACTATGCAATGATTTGTGCATTTGTGTGTGGCCTTAAACTTATGATATTTGCATTTTCTGTAGGGTTGGCGACTGTGAGGAAGCTCCTGGGCAGCAGTGATGAAGCAGTTGCGGGGAATGCGGCTCTGTGTCTGGGGCACTGTTCGACGGTGCAGGGGGCAGCAGCTAGTCTCCTCGGCACAGACTGTGTGCCACTTCTGCTGCACCATGCCGCTGGCAACGCCAAAAGAGTGGCAGTTCAACAGAATGCTGCCATAGCTCTGGGGAAGCTGTGCAGAGTCGAGCCCAGGTACACCAGCAGCTATCAACTCCCTCATTCTTATCATATTAACAAATAGTGTCGACAGCTGCTCATCACCCACCTGTACACGACTGCCTTACCACCTCATTATCCACAATCAGCAGATGCAAAGTAAAAGTTTTATGGAAGGCCTATATACTCCAATATACTGCTTGTTTATTAGATATGTTTACTTGGTGCTTTCACTCTTGGATTTAATCATGTTACATCCCATGGGAATAGGTTTTTTCCCCCAAAATATTTGATATGCAAATATTTTAACCTTTTTAATACAGTTTTTTTTAGCAAAAGATGATACACTTTAACAAAACCACAATGAAAAGTTGTTTTATTTAACAAAAATGTAGACAAATGTTAGACTACAGTTTGTATGGAAACAATTCACTTGAAAAACTACAGTATTTACTACACTGTCTCGCTCTACTCTTTCCATTCAGCCCAATTGTCTGTCTTCCACCAGAGATTTTATAACAAACCTGGTTCTCAGACAGTGTGATGTAATTCAGGAGAAACTCTTGGCAGACCAAGCTGTGGAGTAGCTGTCATCTCTCTGAGGAAAAACTAGTCTCAGACACACTGCGGGTGCATAAAATAATCTGTTTAGGACTGTTTAAAAACCGAGACTAGAATAGATGCTGTGTAATTTTTTACAAAGTCTACAATACAGCAAGGGCCATACATCACTAGAAATTACCATAAAAGCATAACATGGATGAACATTTCACTTTGATTATGTGCAAAGCTGCTGATTGGCCTTTTTAAAACACTGCTTAACACTAGAATTATTAATAAGCAGCTCTACAATATTACTTTTTCTTTTTTTAAGGCAATGTATAGCTGGTCTGATTGAGAAAACCAGTTGTATGATAACTCTGCTTACTTTCAGGCACGTGGTGGAACTCAGGGAGCTTCATGGCCTGGAGATACTTCACTCCTGTATGAAACTGATGTCTAAACAGCTTCCTTCCATTCATTCTTCAAGCCATAGCCACACGCAGACCACACATACAGATGCTGAAGTGCCGCCCTAAGATCTGTACCTAGAATGATGTTCAGATAAGTCTCTGATACTCAAGGCCGGTCTTTATTATGCAGCAGTTCCCTGTGTTCATTGTAATTACCTGAGGTTAATGCTGGTGTGCTAGATTACAAACTGCCCAAGGACAATTTATGTTTCAATTTTCTTTCTTCCTGAATGACTGACTTTCTATGTGTGTGGTTTGATTAAATTTCCTTCTCTTTGTTCCTAAATGGAGAAACTTGTCATGTTTGTGTTGATTTTAATGATGAATAAACATGTTCACTTCTTATAGTGATGCATGAAGATTGTAGTCTCTGCTCATGATTTGTGGATATTGACATTTTTCTAGTTCATGCACAAATTTAATGAGACTTCACTCAAATAAGCCTCATTGCTAATTGAGAAGGACTGATTTTATTTTGTATAGGACCTCAAACCGTCAGAAAATAGTATATAATTTATTGTTATCTGTAAAAGTCTGCATTAATTTCATCAGAGTGTAAACAACAAACATGACAGTTTCCATTCTAGTGCAGAGGTTTACCCTCAGAAAGTACTAGCTGGGCTTGACATTGGCACCCGCCCACCCACCAAATGCAGGTAAAATTGGGCTGTGGCGGGTAATAACTTTAGTCTCACTGGCCACTTTGGCGGGTAGTTTATTCATTCTTTGGTA
>JBBIGC010039019.1:0-11865 GCA_037576955.1 Lepidarchus adonis
ACCTAAGCTTCTGGATGTATCGTGGGATCGTTATCACTCTCTCTCTCTCTCTCTCTCTCTCTCTCTCTCTCTCTCTCTCTCTCTCTCTCTCTCTCTCCTCCCAATTTTCAGTTGTCCAATAGGACTGTCCGTGTGGCCAGTACACTATCTGGTAACATCATTCTTGCTGAGAGACTAAACTATGAAGAAAGGACGCGTTATCTAATCATTGTCCAGGCTAATGTAAGACATTCGGTCAGAAATTCAGCTTTCACTCTGAAATCTATATTGTGCTTCTACCCTCTTTCCCCTTCTGCATGTAGTTTTGTTTCCTGTCTAACCTCTCATCCCTGACACTTTGTTCAAGCAATGCTGCCAATTTATTTTTCTTTACTTTTTATATCTCATGTGCACTTATACCCACATGCATGCATTAAGTCGCATGATGCACATTTGTATTTTTGTGCCCACGCATGTATTTATTTATGGGCAGATTAACAGGTTCTCTTTTCTATGCTGTTGCTGTGTTGCCTTCAGCTGAGTCTCACTGGGCACAATTTGACCTTTATCAGTCACATGTGAAATCAAGATTGAAATAAGTAATTGCTGAAAATGCACAAAAACAATCTCCACATTGTTTGTTTTAAGGTCATTTGCAGGTGTGAATTAGGGTCATTCTAATTTTCAGGGTAATTACTTTTCTGAAATCATGAAAACTTTTTCTTTTTAAATTCCATTCAAAAATCTATTTAAACATCCTTTTATATGCAATATTAATATATTATATTATTATGGCAAAAAACTATATTTTATAGATTTATTACAGCCTATTAATCCCAGAGGGAAATTTATTCTCTGCACTTTACTCATGCAAGGCAGTGAACACTCACACCAGGAGCAAGTGGCAGCTTCTGTGGCGGTGCCTGGGGAGCAGTAGGGGTTTAGGTGGCTTGCTCAAGGGCTCCTTAGTCTGCTGGCTGGTTCCAAGAATGGAACTCAGTTAAAAAATAGGTACAGATCAGAAGAATATATATATGTTCAAATGATCAAATAAATGTAAACTGTTTTTTAATGTACAGGAATGATTCCGTCCATCCCTTTTGTGTTTTATAGTGATGTAATAGACTGGTCTGCACTACTAAAGTTAAAAACTTTAAGTGGGTGTGAGTTTTTTTTTCTGGAAGGCTGATCAGTCTCCTATTTGTGATCCGAATACACTCATCCTAGGGCTCCTCATGCTGATAGGGTGGAGAACGGCTCATTCATTTCTAAAGTGCTGCTCAGTCTGAGCATGAGGTGCATACACAACAGCTTTGGCAATAAAACACCTTCATTTAGGGGAATCTGCGACTGAGAGAGAAAGAGAGGGCATGGTGTCATAAAGATTTTCAGTCAGCCCACATGACTGCTTTATCACTGCGGTTATGGCTCCGAAAAGTTTCCCCTGAAGAGTGCAGTGATTTTAGCAGAGGAAGAGCATAATGATCTTACAAGCACTGAGAAGAATGACGATGCTTTGGTGTAATTTTGCCACACTTAAAAAATAAAGAGTCAAAAAAACCTTTTCCATTCTCTCACACAGAGAGAATTTCTTGATTTGTCAGTTCAACCCATATTTGACTTACCAAAGCTACATACTAAGCTATTATTCTTGGTATAATGAACAATAATATGTACAAAGCCTCTGCTGCACTGCAGGCTTAAGGAATGTATCTCTTTTTTATTTTCTGTAGAAGCTTTGATGAAGCTCTGCTGTGCTGACAAATCGTTTGTACAGTAGGCAAAAAAGCAAGCATTTCATCTGTTCAAGTTCCTTTTTTGTTGCTGCAACAGCAAATTAATTTTTATCACTTTACTGTAGGGAAATGTTAAATAGACTGCATGATATCTAAATAACCTGCATATTTTAAATACTGACTAAAGTAAATGACAACTTCTGCATGTCAGAATAGACATCGCCATTGTTAATGTAATGTAAGAATAGAGTTTTTTATTATCTATAATTCTTCAAATACATCTACTGCCAATGGCTCTCTTCCTCCACTCTCCGTCAATGCCAAGTGCATCGGCTTTGAGTAACTGCCCTGACCAATCTCCTGTGCAGCAGCTTTTCCTCTGCTTCCTGAACAGCATTCTCTGCTCTCAACTTTTTGCCAGTCTTCATTTGGATCCCTAAATTGGCCAACGTTAGATCCCTTGAGTCTCTGTACTGTACCACTTCTTTAATTCTTGTTTCCTTGAGTTCTTCTTCCATGGATTTGAATGGGAGTTGCAGTGTGGTGCTGTGACAATTTTCTCTGTGATTGCTGGGACGGCTGTGTCTGCAATATTAAACTGGAATCTGTCCTCTACCGTGTCCTTTTTCAGCACAATTGATCACATTGGATAGCTGATCTTGCCCCACTCAACTAGCTTGTCCAGCCTCTTCAGACTCCACTGGCAACCTGGGACTAATTCTGTGGTGACAGTGAGGTCATCCACAAATGCCCTGATGTGTGGTTGCCTTTAGGTGGACCGCATTCTCGACCCTCTGCACTCTGACTCTGAACTTGCTCAGCATATTCCTGGCTAGGGAAAACAGTAACAGAGATGGTGCACCCTGTGATTATGCCAATCTCTACCTTGTGCCAGCTTGATGTTATTGCCCCTTAAGAAACCCTCATCCTTAAATTGTGGTAATAACCAGTGATAACACAGCTAGGTTGATTCTATTCTCTATTCTCTGGCCTCCCTGATAAGCTATACCAGCATACCTGTGTTTTCCAGACAGTCTGGCATCCCTTCAGTGCCAATGTTGGTGTTTTATCCCAAGTAGATGCACAATTATTTGGAAGGCATGCTGAAGAAGACCTTGTCTTTAACACATTGAAGAGAGGTGATGCAGAACTGTACTATCTGGTCTTCTGTCCTTTGGGATCCATATACGTTCTGCCACCCTCCACTGGTCTGGGATCTCTTTTCCAGAAGTCCCGCAGATGTCTCCATAGACTTAGCAAGAGTTTGGGTCAGTTATTGTACACTTTGTACAAAATGCCACTTTGTCCTGTAGCTAACGTCGCCTTTATCTAGTGGATGACCTCTCTGATCTTCTTCAGGTGTAGCATTGATAGGGTCAATTAGGATTTCACAATCTCCTAACTCTTTCTGGGTCACTATATTTCTGCCTCAGATGTTCATCTTGTGAGCGGATCAGCATCCAACTAAGATTTTGCCATAGCAGCTTCTTAGTGAACTTAGGAACTGCTTTATAGGCTGTTATTTTTCAAGCCCTTTCACACCACCTTCTCTGATGCCACTCTGCCCGCCGGAGGACCCTGATCTTCTTACAAAGGATATGCATTAGCTGCGCTAAGCCAATGCGCTCCTCCTCTCCTGCCTCTTTGTACTGGGCCCTCAAAGCCTTCATCGCCTGCCTGATGTTATGGATTCTCACAGCTCTATAGCTTTGCGTAGGATGTTTAGTGGCCTTTTCCTCCTCCCCCAAACCGTTCAGCTGCAATACTGATAATGATGGTGGTCATGGTTTGTAGCTTCTTGTCAGCTTTTCCCTTCCCTGTTGCCTCCAGAATTTGGTCAGCATCATCATAAAATTGTTTCCGCAGTGTTTCTGCATGTTTGCTGCCAGCCATTTAATGCTACTCCTATTGGACTTGATGTTGGAGAGGTGGCATTGCGACTCTTGGAGGTTCCAGGTACTATGAGGTCACTCTGAGCCTCACTCTGGGGCTGGCTCCTCCTTCTTCAAAAACATGTGTGCTGTGCTGCTACTGAAGAAGCTCTATCCATACCTGCCCAATGCTTCTCAGAGGGACAACCTGAGACCCGCCATGTGCAGTGTAGCTGTGGAAGGCTGGCTCCAATGCTGGCCAGGTGCGGCAGAGCAGTGGAGCACTCACTACCACCCTCTGCTAGCACTATGCAACATAACTTCAGGGGATATGTCTGCTGCCCTCTACCAGCCTTTGACGACTACCCCAGCCCCTCTATGATATTATTATGCCACCCTTTCAATGCCGTTGAGTTCTCCTGACCCTAGCTTATTTCAGTTGGACTAAAAGACATTGGACATGGGTGTTGTGGTCCCAAGAGTCCCATGTTTCAGCATCTTTTCCCCTTTATTTGGAAATGAGGTGTGTGTTTCATTGTAACAAGATATTCAATTTAATTCACTTCACCTGTCAGTAGTTTTAATGTTGTGGCTGATCTGCGTATGTTACTTTACAAAAGTGAGAACACCCCTCACACTGTTTTAAATATTTTATCAAATCTTTTAATGGGACAGCACTGAATATATGAAACTTTGACACAATACAAAAAAGTCAGTGTACAGCTTGTATACGTGTAAATTTGCTGTCCCCTCAAAATAACTCAACACACATCCATTGATGTCTAAACCACTGGCAACAAAAATGAATACACCCCTAAGTAAAAATTTCCAGAGTGTCAATAATTTGTCTAGACCACCATTTTTTGGCACTAGCGCTGCCTTAACTCTCTTGAGCATAGAGTTCCCTAGAGCTTCACAGGTTTCCACTGGAATCCTCTTCCACTCCTTCATGATGACAACATGGAGCTGGTGATCGTTAGAGACCTTGCACTCCTCCACCTTCCCTTTGAGGATGCCCCACAGATGCTCAGTAGGGTTTACCTTACCCTCAGTTTTTTCTAGCAATAGTCAACTTGGAGCTGTGTTTGGGGCTGCTATCATTTCACCAGTTTTTTGAAGGGAGGGGATTATGCTCTGCTTCAGTATGTCACAGTACATGTTGGCATTCATAGTTCCTTCTGCAAACTGATTTTGGAGTCTCTTGTGACTCAACTTTAGAAGAGGCTTCCTTCTGGGATGATCCAATTTGATGCAGTGTGCATCGTATGGTCTGAGCACTGATAGGCTGACCTTCCACACCTTCAACCTTGGCAGCAATGCTGACAGTACTCTTAATCTATTTTCAAAAGACAACTCCTGAATATATCATGCTGAGCATGTGCCCTCAAATTTTTGGTTGACCAAGGCGAGACCTGTTCTAAATGGAAACTGTCCTGTTAAACCACTGTGTAGTCTTGGCCACTGGATCTCAGTTTCAGGGTGTGGGCAATCTTCTTATAGCCTATGTCATCTTTATGTAGAGCTATATATATATATATATATATATATATATAGTACAGGCCAAAAGTTTGGACACGCCTTGTCATTCTATGTGTTTTTTTTTCATGCGGTCCAGCTCACCCCAAACCATCTCGACTGGGTTCAGGTCCGGTGACTGTGGAGGCCAGGCCATCCTTCTTGGTCAAATAGCCCTTACACAGCTTATTTATTTATTTATTTTTTCATTCGTTCATTCATTCATTCCATCCATCCATCCATCCATCCATCCATCCATCCATCCATTCATTCATTCATTTATTTTTTTATCCATCCTCGGAGAGTTCTTTGCCATGAGGCGCCATGCTGATAAAAAATTTGAGGGGTGTACTCACTTTTGTGAGATACTGTATATCCAGTATGTGTTAATATATTAAACAGCATCATCCTGTGTAGTGCCTGTTTCGAGTAGACTGTTTTGCAGTCGTCTCTTTAATTAATATAACAGTTACCATTATTGTTTAAGAAGACTAGTTTCATATATTGCACTAGTTGGGTTCATATTTAAACAATACATTCCCTTTTACCCAGACTGTCCATTGTTTTGGAGCCCAGGTGGTTTTTCCATGCTGATCGGCTATGACTGCATTCTACACCATGACTCTAGGCTACCCTCAGGCCCTCCACTTGCTGTTTAAAATGGGATACTTTTAACTTTATTTCCTGGCATATATGTTTTATTTGTAATCCCTTATGTGTTTTCCTTGCTTTGACCTCAGGCTAGTTCAAATACTTATAACACATTCATATCTGATAATAGGATGAGAGGATTTCATACTCATTTCACTCTTTTCGCTTCAATGTTTTTATGTAGTTTATTGGCTTATTTATCTGAATAAGTGCTGGTCTTTCTCATGCAGATAATTTAAGCTTCTCTTGGCTAATGCCGCTGCCAACCCCCTCAAGCCCTACACCTCACCTCACATTTTGGCTCATACTGTATACTGTATACTGTATACTGATCCATTTGGGGTCACAGCTGGCAAGTTGAAAATATGTGAAAATAAAAAGCAAAATAAGTTACATAATTGGATAGAAGAGTAACCACAACAGCAGACTGTTATCTTGGACATTGACCTCTTTTACTCCCATTGAATACACTGGCCTTACTCTCTTTTCAGAAATTCTGTGTGTGTGTGCGTGCGTGCGTGCGTGTGTGCGTGCGTGCGTGCGTGCGTGCGTGCGTGCGTGCGTGTGTGTGTGATGGCTAGCTGAGAGATATCTAAAAGTCTCAAAATTTCCAGGTGGTGAGAGTAATGGGTACTGGATTGCACTCTGGTGTATTTTGCAGCTAGAGGAAAGGGGGTCAGTATGGCAGTTTGTAAAAAGATGCCTGAATAATGCTTTCTGTTCTTCCTCCCTCATCGTGTTTGTGTTTTATAATGTATTTTGCCTACAAGAACTGATGGCAAGGGCATTCCCCAGAACAAGCTGGGGTCAGGTGTCTTGTTTGGGGTCAGCACAACAGTACAGCATTCTCATCAACTGAGACTGAACCCATGACCTTTTATGCTTCATTTCTCATTGCCAGGTTGACAGTTCTGCTCTGCTACCTCAATATGCGTTTTCTTTTTTATCCAGCCTCTTCCTTCTTGCCTTTTTTTTCTTTTCTTTTTGTTTTTTTTTGTTAAGCATTTAAATGCACAGTTAGTTTAAAGCATTAGCTTGTCCCAGTGTCAGTTTTCTTTAAATCACAAATATAACTGATCATTCAGTACATGCTTGATGTCCAACTTTGTTTAATCAGTTTAAGCAGTGGATAAAATGTTGTTCCAGCTAAGAAATAATGGAAAATAGTGACCAATAATTAGCAACAAACAAATTGTGTGGGTGAATCATTACATGCTTCAAACTGGGCTGATTTGTTAAGTATTTTCAACCAGATTTTTGTAAACTTTTACCAGGTAGTGTTATGGTATGTACATTTAAAAAAAGGATAGATGTTTTGTCCAATTTTATAAACAGAAACAATGCATGCAGTTTCCATGACCACCCTAAGTAAGTACAACTGTGGCCAAAAGTCTGAAACCATTAGAAGTCAGGGACCATTTTTTCTATTTTGAATTATTTCTAATTTAGTACAAAGTTTTCAAATTATATCATCAGACAGTTTGTTTAAAAATTAAACAATTGTATTGAAAAGTAGATTTTCTTAAATATATTTACATGCATTTCATTTAAAAAGTGACCTAGAAACCATGTGGAATTATAATTCATGCTCATTTGGATTTGTAAACCATTCAAAACAGTTTGAGCAAAATATGTTTTTGTTGTAAGCTATACAATGTTAGCATCATAGTTATAGTATAACGGTGGAGAAACAAACTTGTGTATCTTGCCTACACGTTTAGAAACAAGAATAAACCAAACAATAACTAAGCTGTTTGATGACATTGGTTTACCTTTTTGCAGGATCGTGCTCCTTATCCAGCCAGCAGGCACACAGCCACCACCACCCTGACTCTCGATGTGTTAGATGGGGATGACCTCGGTCCCATGTTCCTGCCTTGCATCCTGGTCAATAACACCCGTGACTGCAGCCCAGTCAGCTACCGTGTGGTGATCCCTGAACTGACAGAGCCAGTAAGAGCCTTATTGACAACTCACAGTGCACTTACTAGGAGCACATTAGGCATATATGTTATTCTGGATCAAGCAGTTAATGAAGTACTGTTGTGTACATGGGGGGATGGGTCAGTGATGAGGACAGTGACTGGAAGAATTAGGGAAGGATCATGGATAATCCCTCAGACGTACACAGCTTAACTTCATCTCACATATCAAATTCTTAAACCATCATGTGCTGTCCCTGTCTGCAGGACTTTCTGAGCTGGTGTGGTGAGAGAGAGAGAGTGTGTGCATGTGTGCGTGTGTGTGTAAGTGTGTGTGTGTGTGTGTGTTTGTGTGTGTGTGCATGTGTGTGAGTTTCTGTATTAAGGTCTGTGTGAGTGAGTGAGAGAGTATATGTGTGTGCAGTAATACAGTTGCAGGAGAGCAGACAAGTGATCATCTCTGTTTTGCTGTAAAAGCGTAAGACATTTGACAGAATAAATGTGTTTGTAAAACTATAAGAACGTCAGGGTGTATTACCCAAGCGTATTTCAGCCAATCAGTGTAGCTCACAGACTGCTCCACTGACCCTTTGCCTTGAGCTTACACTTGGCTTAAGATGAGAGAGCCAGGACAGGAAGAGAGCAAAGGAGGAGGAGAGGGATAGAGAGAGGGACTGAGATGAGAGAAAGTAGGTGGGCCATGAGAAAACTGCTCCAGATTGAGACATAAAAACAGGGCGCAGACATAGAGGGGGAAGAGCAGTGCAAAATGCTGGGGACTTTAGTCTTCAGATAAAAGTCATGTCCAAACTGCACATGTCTTGAAATTCTGGCCACTGAAACATTTAGACTGAAATCAGCAAGAATTTACAAATACCGGTAATAAAAATGTGGAACATTTTGACTGAAAAAGTTTTGTTAGCTTCTTTTTAGATTATGTAGTGGTGCTATAGTCATAATACACTAGAATACAGGAAGGTGTTTAAATCCATTGCATTTTTAGACTCATTGTTACCAATGTACAGATAAGTAATGTTTATCTCTTTTCTGCAAATCAGAAGCCGAGCTTGTACTTGTAAGTAAAGAGAACTACAATGTTTGAGAATAAAAGCATAAATAACTATTTCCAAATCCTTAAAACACAATACATGTTTTGATATTAAATAAATAAAGTTATTAGAAAGAAGCTACCATGAACAACTGAATTTACTTATTTTTCAAATTTGAGGGCAGAATAAAAAACAACACCAATATTATTTTACATGGCTGTGTATATTAGACAACAATAGATCCAAGTTATTTGAGTTAATATAAAGTTGGCAATACCTGTTTTAGTTTGAGGAATTGTAAATTGTAACTTCCAACAGATAGCATCTTTTAGACAGTTCATGATAAGCTTCATAGGACCCTGGGTAAAGTAAAAGATCTATCTGCATATCATCTGCATAACAGTGATATGATATGTTAAATGATAAATAGACCCAAAGAGGAGCTCATACAAAGAAAACAAAATAGAAACTAAGAATGAGCTTAGATGACATTCACATGTAATTGTATTAGCAAGGAGTAACAATTTTCTATATTGATCCAAAAATATTCTGTTTTCCTATATAGGCAAACTATTTTAATGCAGTTGCCTGAATGCCAACACTATTTCTTACGAAATGGTGTGATTGACAATGTCAAATGCAGTGCTCAAGCCTAAAATAAGTCATTAGTCAGAAATAAAGACAATTAGTAGAAAATCACTTCCCCCAGGACCTCAGACATACACATGGGCTTAGAAAGGGATATAAAGTTAGGTTCATGGGAAAATGTATTATTTATGTAATATTATAATTTTTTCACTTTACAAAAGTTCTAAAATTGTCCTATAGATTCTCTAGATATATACATTTTTCAATTGTAGGCCCAAAAGTGATAGGGATAATGCGATGTAGTACCATACTAATTTTATTAAAGCTGTGGGACCATATGAAACTTGCTACTTTGCTCTAGAAAGATGTTCTCTGAAAATCTGGTAGTAACTGTAATGTGAAGCTTTATTCCATTTCTTCCCTGCCCTTCAACATTCCTATATGAGATCACAGGTTGATTTTAGGCCAATTGCATTGAAATGAAGCAGCTGAATCTAAACATCTTGAATGAAAGATAGTGAGTAGTTAATCAGGAGAACTGTACTGAGGGAGATCCTCAGTGATAGGATGAAGCTGAGAGCTGACTGGCTGTCTGATGTGTTATAGAGTTATGTGTAAACATCTGTAGTAAAGATATGATTGTGCTTTAAAGAGAAACTCAAAATAGCAATGTCAAACAATAGCAATTATGAGGTGCTAAGCAGATGGATGGAATTAACAAAAATTTTGACAGATTATGATAGAAGCTCCGACAAATGTAACATGGGTGTCGAGCTAAAACCATAGTGATGCAATGCTTGTGTGTTTTCAGAGGCAGCCAGGTTTTATGTTTAGTTTTCAGGCCAAAATTAAATCCCAGGAGTGTGGAAATGAAAATATTATGACTGCTCCACACACTGCTAGTCAGATTGAAAGACATATTAGCTAGCAAGCCACTAGATAAATAATAGTAACAATAAAAATAAAAAAAATGGAACCAGCAAAGCAGTTTCTCCTACTTCCCAGACAGTTTAGAAGCAGCTACAAACTTGAGGAAGAGGAAACTTACACAGGTAGCATCAGACAATCAGGTAGATGATTAGAACAGGGCCACAAGGGCCATGAGGAGGGTCTCAGGTTAGACTAGTGATATAATCAAGAGCAGGGAGAATAATTTCAGTTCATAGATCATAAATAGCAGAATGGAGAAGCAGTGGCAGAAAGACACTTCAGTGTTCACTCACCCAGAATCTTCATTCACAAGACAACAATACACACTTATTACAGACACATATTAAACCACTGATGTACAAGCTGCTCAGAGCGCTTTCTCATTTTTAAGATATAAGAAGATTAGTAGAATTGGTGTGAAAAGGATGACAGTGGTGCTTTCTGCAAGAAGGCTCTGGAGGTGCAGCAGTCAGTGCAGGTGTGTACTGCCTAGGACTTCAGCCCAGGACTTCTAGCAGAGAACACAAGAAAGCCTAGAAAATAAGCACCCACTGTGCCCGTTGTTTGCTGAGGCTTTTCATAATTTATGGTAAAAGGTTTACAGATGGCTAAGTGTGCAGATTTGGGGAGCTGCATGACTCCCGCAGGCTGACTCTGTTTCTAGCTGAGCGCTAGCCTGTTATTTGCTACTCTGTGCAGGTTTTTACACAGTGTCTGTATTTCTTTTCTGCATATCTGAACAAATTATAATTTGGGCTGGAACCTGTAGTGCACCCTGTGGTATTTGTGTGTGGAGTTTTATCTGCATATAATTGCTATTGAATTCTTGGAGGTGATGTTTTTGATAGCTGGGGTTCTGTTGTTCAGTGAGCTATTCGGTGCAGTGTTTAGAGTTTAAATTTGTTTGTTAATTGAGGAACTATTTTACATTTGTTTGAGAGTCTATTTCAAAGGCATGAAGAGTGTTGGAGGCTATAAAACATTTGCTTTGATGTGACTCTGCTTCTTTGCTTGATTTGGCTTTTGCAAGCTTCCCAATAGTGTGACGTGTGAAGTGTGAAACTCAACTCAACGTTAAACTCTAAAATTACATCTCAGGTATGCCTATAGAATGACAAATTTAATCCTCCCATTTTATTTCACTGGCTAAAAGTTACATTTCTGGTCCAAAGCATTTTGTTTTGCCTCTCAGACTTTTCTTGCATCTCTTTCACTGCCTTATTCTCCCTGTGGATCATGATAGTTAAGCGTAATTAATGAGAGCAGATTCAGATTTATGAGCTGTTGTATGATAACAACCTCCTCTACTCTCCCAATTTCTAATGAATTCTGGAAAGTTGGATTGTGGGTAGTTTTAAATGTCCCAGGTGAGAATAGGCCTAATTTACAGCATTCCATCGTTAATAACTACTGATAGACATTCATTTAGCATTTTCATTTACTCGCGTATTGGGTGAGTAAGGTTTTTCCTCTGCTCAGCTCGGGAGCCGATCCCTAAGGGCATGTTTCTTCTTAGCAATTCTGTTCATTAATGCAGGTTTATATGGTTGTGTCTGTGTGTGTGTGTGTGTGTGTGTGTGTGTGTGTGTGTGTGTGTGTGTGTGTGTGTGTGTGTGTGTGTGTG